>APFE031282407.1:214055-312552 GCA_000404065.3 Pinus taeda | reverse complement strand
AATAGCCGCCTCAGACTGAGTACACTCTTGAAATAAAAAGTTGTCCCTGGGTTGATAATTAATGTGAAGGTAATTAGGGGTTCAAAAGACACATTTTTATCGCTCCACAGACACATGAACATGACTCTTCTAGAAAGAGAAAGAATCACACTCAACAATGTCATTTTGCAATAAGATATGTGGGAAGAGCTAGTGACTACATATTTTTATCATGTAAATTAATGAACATCAATTACAATAGATTTTAAAATTTCTAAAGAGGTATGGACAATTTATTGTTACGATCATTCAAATTTAGAAATTTCTGGTAGTAATTTTTATGCCTCAATCCTGGAAATCAACATTGTATGCTTGACTTCATAATGAAAAACATGTATTTGTTGATTACGATGATCTAGATAAGGGATATAAATTATGGGATCCTCCCTTGCACAAAACCATTTTTAGCAGAGACGTATTACTCGATGAATCCCCCTTCATTGAGTCCAATATTGTAATTTTGACTTAAAACAAAATCAATGACTACTAAATCAATAAAGTAGGTTGAAAACTCAACAATTTACAGGAACTAGGAAGGACAAAGAAGCTTCTAAGGATAGACGATTTGTTAATGTTGTAAATATTCAGGAAAACATGAAAATTCAATAACTAGCACTGAGAAGATCTACAAAATCTTCCTAAAATATATGCTATTTTTGTTTCATTTATTGTTTTGATTGTTGATGATGGGGAACATTTTTTTTATTAATAGGTAATAGATGATGTCTATATTGCTAAATAGAAGATAGAAATGGAAGCATAAATTGATGCCTTGGAGAAAAGATAAACTTGGGACTATATATGCTAATTTTGTTTCAACTATTGTTTTTATTGTTGATGACAGAGAACATTTTTTTATCAATAAGTAGTAGATGATGTATATAATGCTAATTATAAGATAGAAATGGGAAAAGAAATTGATGCCTCCCATAAAATCCAAACTTGGGACTTGGTAGAAATTCATAGACATAGAAAAATTGTTGGGTGTAAGTGAGTCTACAAATTGAAGTCATTAATGGTAAATTTGAAAGATATAGAGATAGAATATTCACAAAGGGATACTCCTAGATGGAAGATATAGATTTCCATAAAATCCTTTCACCAATAGTTAATCTTTTTTCTATTTATATTGTATTATCACTAATTTCTTTGCCCAATTTAGAGTTAAAGTAGTTAGATATTGAGACGATATTTTTACATGGATATTTGGATAAGGGGATGAACATGAAACTATAAAAAACATTTTTTCAACATCACAAAAGACTTTGCATGATCAAGAATTCATGGTATGGCTTAAACTAGTCATCAAGGAATTCTACAATAAGTTGTATTCCGTTAGTGATCATCCAAAATTATATTGAAAGTGAGTACGCCCACTATATTTATTTTAAAAGTTTGAATGGTATATTCATTATCTTGCTGTTATGTGTTAATGATATGTTTCTTGCAAGAAAAAACATAAATGAGATCAATATGTTGAATGGTTAGTTGTCTAGAACCTTTTATATGAAGTGTCTAGGAGGCTAAGCATATTGATATAAAGTATCATTTTGTAAAGAACAAAGTTTAAGGAGATATTAGGTAAATTATTGTCAAAATGGAATTAGTGAAAAAATTTAAAAGAAATTGTAAAAATTAAAATTTACTTCAAATAAATGTTTGGTAATTTGTACAATGGTGTTGGTTCCCTTAATAATAAAATACTTTACTTTATTTGATAAATGTTTCGATGACACACTATCAAATTTTCACCATGTAAATTTCAAGCTACGTGAGTAATTAATTTTTTTATGTTAGAAATAATAATATTCAATACCTAAACACCAACATATAACAAAAATAAAATGAAGCCTCTAATAATTGACAGATAAATAAAAATAAAAATAAATTTCCATCTCTACATTTCCATATTCAGAAACAAATCATGATTGATCATCGTAATAATAAAATATATAATAGTTAACCAAATGAATTTATAACCTTATAGATGAACTCATTTCACAATTTATTTTAGAATCCATTTTACATGTATTATTCTCACATATAGAACTGAAAATGAGTGGTATACTCGAGATTAGATGAAATGCGTAATCTAAGATTAATTATCATCAACAAAAATGCAAATCATTCATATTTCATATTTTATATTCGTGCAATGCGAACCTTATCTATACACTATGTTTCCCTCTAGCTATAGTGTTAATTTCTTTTGAGAAACATGTCATTCCCCTTACTAATAATGACAAGCAAAGCAATAGTCAACTCAAGGGGTATAAAAGTATGCCACCAATATACTTTGCTCGCTAATAATCGAAATTATAGCAAAGCAAGGGCATAAAAAGCCTTTCCCACTTGTACCGATGCTAGAAACGTCCTAATTTTGTTAATAATATAGTGTTTCAAGTGGGATACACAATTTACAATCTATACACCGTATACACTATCTTAATCAAATTGTACACCATATACACTATCTTTATCAAATTACACCAGAAACTATTTTTAATATTATATTTATTCATAAATATTATATATTTATAAATATATAGTTGGATTGAGATTTATCTAATTCTAAATATGAATATAGAGTTAACATATTCTCTCAACCAAATTTTAAACAGATTTTAAATTTACCATGTAAAAATTATCTCAAAGTGTCTTCCTTAATGTTTATATGTCAAAATTAAAAATAACACAAATTACAACATAGAGAATAGATATTACAACAATACAACTAGTCTCTTTCTCACTGGTAATCATCAAGACTAAAGTCCACTCTGAAATTTTTGTGAATATCACTCTTTTTTCATCCACTGCCTACGTTTTCATTTGAACTCTATTTAATGCAGATTTTTCTTGGACCATCATTAATGAACTTTTGAAGATCAACAATATTGACAATTCGGCGACTAGCCACCGCAATCTGCAGATGAGGCCATTTCATTACTCTATTATCGTCGTTGTTCTGCAAGAGTAAGGGCTAAAAAATGGACGTCCCATCTCCTATGTTGAAACCCATAATTCCACAAGGAATTCAGGTCAGATAGTAGAAGAAACCATCACAGAAAACTACTCCTCCACTTCTATTCCTCACCATTAAATCCCTGCGTAGCTCCCCTGCGACCCTCCATGATTTATGAAAGGAATCAAAGATTTCAACTATCTTTACACTACCGGACACACCCATGGTGACCACGCTGTAGGATTCTAGACAGTACTCGTGCTAGACACGAATGCCTTTGACGCAAAACAAAAATGTAACACTCTCGGTCCACGGTTATCTGCGAGCTTCATGGCCACATCGGGGCTTTGATCTGAGCTTTGAAGAGGGAAACGATTCCGAATTTTCTAGTCGTTGGTAGATCCACACTCTCGCTCTCGGTTCCCTGTCTTGCTCTTGGCTGCTAAAGGTGATCCGTGCAGAGCGAGATCCCTTTTCTAACAAGCTGTGGCAGCCCAAAAAGAACAACAGCGTGAATCCCAGATTCTTTTGGAGAAGTGAAGTCATTCGGAGAGGAGCCACCTTTGAATTAAGAATTCTGGCGCAGCTGTAAGCTCCACACGGATTTCCAAGTCTCCAGATGGACTGGCAAGTCGGGTCAAGCTGGTTGGCGCGTAGTAGTTCGACTGTAGCGCAGATAATGTTCCAACAGATACTGAACACGCCTCATCAAACTGATTCTTCAGCCAGGTCACTGCACCCATCTTTCAACTTGATCCATCAAGATCCTTGTTCGTCTGTTGCTCCTCACCGATTTGAAACGTCTTCACTTCGCTTCGAAGACTTCACACACAATAGGCAAGGAACGACCTAATACTCACGCACACATAGAATTAGCTCTTTCGGTTGCGATTAAAATGACATACGAATAAAACACAACCAACGGAAAATCTATTCTGTAAAGAAAACTACACAAGCAGACATATTCTCTATTTTCCTTAGCACTCCCATAAGGGAGGGAGGCCAGCCCAGGCCCAAATAGGCTTTGCTAACCCTTAGAAAATCATATTGCACACCGGAAATTATTTTTCACATTATATTTATTTATAAATATTATAAGCATATAAATTTGTTGACATATTTTTTCATCCAAATCCCAAACCAATTCTAAATTTACCGTGTACACATTATCTCTGATTGTTACCCGTCTACCTATAATGTTAACGCTTTAATGTTATTGAGAAACATGCCATTCCCCTTGGTAACGATAACAAGCAAAGCAAAAATCAATTTAAGATGTATAAAAGTATGCCGCCAGTCCACTATGCTTGTTAATAATTTTAACTTGAATCCAATTTATAGTAAAGTAAAGGTGAGGGCTAATTAGTCTGCCATAAGGCATTAAATGCCTTGGTATATGCAGGCTGTATAACAATATAACATACTGTCTTTATTTTCAATTTATGTAACTACCAAGACAGTGTGTATATTGTTATACAGCATGCATGTCCCAGGGCATTTAATGCCCTATGTCAGGCTGGTTAGCCCTTGCTCCAAAGCAACAGCTTAAAAAGCCTTTCCCACTTGTACGGATACTAGCAACATCCTATTTTGGTTAATAATTTCATGTTTCAAGCAGAAGGGTTAGCTTAACTAGTTGATTACGGGTGGTTAAAGCATTTGGTTCTTGAGTATTAGTTGTTAAATTACTTTGTGGTTAAGGTATTTAGTTGGTTGTTGAGTATTAGTTGTTAAATCACTTTATTATTTAGAGGTTATAAGTTCAGTTTTTCTTGATGTTTTTGGAGTTAGATTTTGTAGTTGAGTCAATAGAAAAAATCGCAGTAGTCCATAACGCGACTTTTTGAAAGTCTTTCCGGCGGATTTTTCCGGTCAAAATCCGGCAGCAATTCATTGGAATCCCATGTTTGATAGCTAGTTTCTGCACAATCAATGGCTCCCGGGGGTTTTTCAGGGCGCTGAATCCAAATATGCAGTTAAAAAACCATTTTAACTGCTAAAAATCAATATTTAACCTCATTTCTTCCGCCGGATTCCGTCACCGGAATCTCCAAAAAGTCGCATTATAGACAACTCCTAAAAAATCTGTGTCAGTGAATACGCCTAAAATAATGTTTCCGCTATCTCCAGTGTCCAAAATCAGTAAACAACAATGATAAAAAAAACTTCTCATGTTTCACACCTAAAGCTCCTGATCAACCTCTGTGCTTTAATAAGACTGACACAGTGTCCTTGTCCAACAAGAGTATTACCGAAAACAACATTCTGGTAATGTTAATAATCCCATGATTCAAACCTGGCGCCCTTACCTATACGATTCACAGAATAATCTGGTAAAACAAGAAGATAAATAAATCCAACTTCCTGTTGTCGTTACTAGTCTCTTCATTCAAGTCTGGAGCCCTTTAGGAAATATGATCAACATGTGTGCTATAACACTGACAGAATCGTCTGGTCAAACAGGATGATAACAGAAGAAACTATTAAAGCCCCTTTATTCTTGTTGTGATGTGTTAATACACAGTGCATGATCGTAAAAAGGTTAGGCCGGCCTCATAGATCTGCATTGTGATGATATACCACAGAGAAAAGAAATCTTAGTCTGGCCTCATAGATCTGCGTTGTGATGACATACCACAGAGGAAATTTTAAGTGCTCAAAATAGTAATATCGATTATAAAATTACACCCAATTCGACTCCAATCCTAAATAAACAAAATTAAAAAATTGCAATTCCAATATTTGCTATTTGATTATTTTGGTTACAGTCACACTTCTTTCTTTGTTACGAAGATGCATAATCCAAGAATCGAATTTGAATTTATCTACATATCTTCAATTTTTATTTGAAAGCCCTTCGGTAGTCGCTAGTAACGTTGAAAGCATAACAATCTAGTATGGTTCAGTAACTTTTTAAATATTTCTATCTTACATGTATATGGAGATTCTAAAATTATAATTGATCATGTATTAAAAAAAGGCTTCCATAAACAGCCCTTCTTTATTATCATGGATGAAGAGAATTGAGATCAACTGGCAACTACAAAATGGCTACTCAATCCAAAGTATAGGCAAATCTCAAAATGAGCAAGTTGACAGACTATAAAAAAAAAGTTGTACCAAGAACTTGGTAAATGATATATGGAAATTTACTGGGAGAACAACATCTATGTCATGAAGGACTTTCTTTTTCCAGAGATATAGGATATCCCCTGGGCAATACCGAGGTCTATTCCTGATTGATGAATAGTCAGTTTCCTGGTCACTGGGCATAAAAGAGTGTCCTCTTCGAGGTGGGATTTTTATCTCCTTGGTAGATGGTGTTTTTCTTTCTCAATAGGGTTAAATCAGGCATACCACTGAGGGCTGTAATTTTGTTACTTTTGTATCCAATTTACATCATACAGTTCCCATACATAGTTTATTCAAAGAATAGATTATAGCTTTGTTATTTTCTTATTGTGGGTAGGTGGTACCTGCATTTACGAAGTGTTTTAACTAATAGACAATGAAAATTGGCTATTGTTTTTTGGAACAACCGTTGTACTTTTGTAAATTTCTCCTTGGATATTAATACAAATTGTGCTTTTTTCTACCCCTTGGAAACACTTTTTAATGGAACTATAGCTTTCGCTGGTCGTGATCAAGAAACCACTGTTTCGCTTGGTGGGCCGGTAATGCCGACTTATCAATTTGTTGGTAATTGCTTGGCTCCGTGGCTCATGCCGGATTATTGTATTCTGGGGCCTGAGCAATGAACTATTCTAAGTGCTCATTTCGTACTGGAAAAACCTATGTATGAACAAGGATTGATTCTGGTTCCCCATTCTAGCTACTCTAGGTGGTGCGCGTCGGTCCTGTGGGAAATCGTGGACCACTTCCATATTTTGTATCTGGGGTACTTCACTTTAATTTCTTCTGTGGTTTTAGGTTTGGTGGTTTATTATGCACTCATAGGACCCGAACTTTAGAAGAATTTTTTTCCATTCTTTGGCTATGTTTTGGAAAGTAGGAACAAAATGACCACAATTTTGGGTATCACTTAATCTTGCTAGGTGTTGGTGCTTTTCTTCACTGAAAAACGTTGAAAGCATAACAAACCAGGCAAAAAAATTCATCTATGGCAACGCTTTAATTTGCAGTCCAAACACGATATGAATAGCAGTACTCTTTTGTTCTTAACACTGATTTTCTAACAGATTAAAACAGAAAAGGGTGATAGAGAGATGGAATTGCAGGCAAGCCGTGGTTAAAGCGTGATAAATCTGAGCTGAGGTAATCCGAGTTCGATTCCACATCTTTGCGGCCTTCTAACTCAGTGCAATGGCCTTCCATATTCAGAGTTTTCGAGCTTTCTGCGTTACGAATATTCTGATAACGAGGTTTAAGCCCGTGCCCAAACCGATGAGGGAGGGCTTTATGCACTTAGGGAAGAACGCCCTCCATTTTTCTTTCTTTTCTGGCTTCCTGTTTGTACATAAAAGCTCTACACCGGCCAATCCGCGTAACGGTGGGTTCCTTGCTGGGTAGAAAGTACTTTTTTAAGGCTAAGTTGCTGGCACGTTGGAGAAACAATTCCCCGTGAACAGGATCTCTCTATATAGAAAAAAATGTCAACATGCGTAGGGACATCATGATGAGTGATATTGAAGAGACGTGATTTACAGTGTAGACATGGGGGCCACCAATGTGTATATTAATACCTTTGAAAACCCGAAATTGCGTAGAGGTTTTTTGAATGGTACAGTGTGGATTTTAGAGCGGTGGTTAGCTGTTAGTTTATACGATTGATTCCTTCCCAACCAAGTAAGTGCGAAAATTTAATATTTTGAAAATGGAACTTGATTAAGGCTTTGATATTATGTTGAGGTTTTTTATTACATTAAGATTAGTTACGAGTAAGTTTTCATATAATTATCATTGTATTTTTTGAGTGATTTTAGAGTGGATCCCAAAATAGTAATTAATTTGCTTATTCGATTCCCAACAAAATAAGTGTAAAAATCAAATAAATTTAATTGTTGAATTGAGGCTTTTGTGATCCATATCAAGTTTAAGAGAAAATTTTTTGGTGTAAATCACAAGATAAATCATTTGTGGTTTCAAATCAACAAGTGTGGTTCATCGTCATGACAAGATGAAGAAACAATCTAACTTAGCATGTTGCTGATCTGTTTCTTCATCTTGTCCTGATGATGAACCACAGTTATTGGTTATCTTGTGATTTACACCAAAAAATTTCTCTTAAATCAAATAAATTGGTAAAGTGTTTAGTTTCTAAACAATCCCATGCTAGCGGGTTTATGTATTATATAAACATGGTTGACACTTTATAGATATGTTATGTGTTAAATTTTTATTGTTGGTTGTTTTCATGTATATAATATTTTTATAAATACAATTTTAACATCTTTAAACTGTGGGAAAGCTTACTATAATGTCAGTAATTATGCTCATAATGTTATTCTTCTCACACTAAAGAAAAGTAGTGGTGCCTTCGTTATTCTTCTCAGAGGAAATAAAAGAAAAAGGTGCTATCGATGCCATTCACGAGAACCCTTCCTTTTCCTAATAAAGTAAACGTTTCCTAATGTTTCTAAAGATGTGGCACACTTATGATGTGGAGAACTTATGATGATAGACACTGAATGCTTGCATTATTGAGTGTATGGAAATTGATTATGGTTTCGAAAGGCAACATTGACCCTATCTTCTATATAAACAATAGTGACACCATGATTTGTAATCATAAAATCCTAATAATTATGGTTTCGAAAGACAACATTGACGTTATTTTCTATATAAACAAGAGTGACACCATGCTTTGCAATCATAAATTTTAATGAGATAAAAGTAGCTCAATCAAATATATTCTCTTGATTAATGAATGTGAAGATTACAAGATATTTATACAATTAATAGTCTCAAGATAGGAATTCTATCTTAGACGTACAGTAGTGTGGTTAAGAGATTCACTCAACCACACACTAATCTAGGAGAAACTAAATCCCTATAATGTAGGAACAAACTCCTCACTTAGGAAATTACAACCATAGACAAGTAGGAATTAACTATTTCCAACTCCCCCCCTTAATGACTACTTGTCATGATAGTCAAATCCACCATCATCACACGAATTGCATGTACAAACCCTCCAAAAAACACAGTTTTCCGTCTTCGGACAGATCCACAATCTGCAAATTTGGCGTTTCCAATACAACCGAAGAATTAATCCGATCTGCCTCTCCTGCAGATCCACTTGAAGGTGAATTGGCGCGATCATGAATGATAAACCCGCGCCATTGGCGCGATTAATGGCCTAACAGACGCGCCAGTTGGCCTTCCTGGCGTTGTTGTCAGCGCGAAAAACGCCAATCCCCTTCTACTCAGAAAGAATCATCTGAGTCCGAGCCAGGTGTTACTGTAGCCCACCTGCTCCTACGAGCATAAAGCTCCTGTGTACACTCGCCACCACCAGGCAGATCCGATCTGCTACCACCGAGCGATCAAGGATCTCACTTCGCCACCACCGGGCAGATCCGATCTGCTACCACCGAGCTGATCAAGGATCTCATTTTGCCACCACCGGGCAGATCCGATCTACTACCACCGAGCGATCAAGGATCTCACTTTGCCACCACCGGGCAACTCCTGTAGCCACTAAGGCTCTATAGATGGTTTCAGGATGACCACAAACCATTACAAAGTGGTTTTGAGATCACCACGAACTTTCAAATGCCTTAGCAAGGCTTACATTCAACATTTGAAGTTTCTAGTACATACAATGACTATTACAATAATATGTTAGGGAGTCTATCCCACAAACCACACTAAAAAAAACTACTTTGTTGTCCACCATGGACCGTGTTGCTGCTGCTTCGTCTCATCCGTTCACCGTTCACATCTTGGGCATCTTTGTCAAATAAATTCTTGGAACTCCATGCTTATCCTGTCATTTGTTAGAGTCATGAATTCTAACAGAACAACTTTACCTACATTGAGTTAGCTAGGCTCAAATAAGGCTCAATAATATTATGCATAATTCCAAGAAATAAAAATAGCTTTCTTGTTCTTCAAAACACCAGCCCTGGAGTGACACTAGATTCTTATACCGCAGCTGCCCAACGGCCTTTGAAGCCCCCACAAAGAGCACTTGCTGCAACATCAGAAGCAAATCAGAAGCAATACCGAGACTCCGAAACACATTAGTGGAGTAATAAACAACCGCATTTATGCCAGCAAGTTGCTGAAACAGGAAAAGTGCTGACCACTTTCCTGGAACCTCTGCAAGTGGCGATCCACCACTCTAGCACCTCACCACAAAATTCATCACCACACTTGTACAGGAGCGCCTCAAGAATCTAGGGCCTCTTTCACACAGGTCTCTATTGGAGGTTGAATCTGCAAGAATCTCCACCAAGAGAGCAACAGCCAGGCCTGGGGGGTCACCTCCACCGGCTTGGGGACCACCCTCGTGGGCTCCAGGAGCCGGGACCGAGAAGAAACCCTGTGACAAAAGAAATTTCATTGCAGTGAAATCGTCGACGACAGAAGAGATACATTAGCATTGCGGTTGGTTGCGGGTTCGAATCGCAGCGCGGAAGCCCGGGGCTTCGACCACAGAAATGGATCTGCGCCTCCATGTTAAGGAGTTTTGTAAAGGACTGAATGTCCTTGTGGCCTGCAACGTCAAAAAATCAATTTCTTCTACAGATATGAGACCAAAAAAATGAAAAAACAAATCCCCTCTCTCAGAGGATTGTAGAAATCAATAATATCGGTCGCATCGTCTCCTGTGTAACTGAACGCTGCAAATGATGCAAATATGCCTGGTAAGTAATAGAGGAAGGAAATTTTGATGGAGCTGCAGAAAACGGCATCAACCCAGATTCACCATGCGACACCAAACACGGCTCCTGATAGCCCTAGCCCGAATCTCGCCCAAATCTCTGCAAACTGGTGGCAATTCTCTAGTATTAACCACTTCAATCGGATGGGGCCACTCTGTCACTGGAGGCTCTCGCCTGAAATAGAAGAATTCAGCCAATTACTCTCGTCACCTAGAAAGTCAAGATCATCACTGTTATTACCGAAATTACTACCCTCGATCACATAGTCGCCAAATACCATGGCACCTGGCATGGTTGATCGAATAGTGCTAATGACATCATCATGCTCACATTGACGCTCCAATCTTCGCCATTTTCGTTCACGGTCAGGGTCTATTTCTTGAGGCCGAGCCAGAGGATGTTCAATCCTTGCATGCTTTCGAAGCTCATCATAAGTCCCAACAAAAGTGCATGAATCATGTGAACAGCTCCGTGTCTTTGCATTTAAATATTTCCTAGCAAATTCAACCACTGTCCAACCTTTAACTTGACCCCTACAGAGAGGACACACTACCTCTGGAACTTCCCATTTTTGCCGATACTGTTGTCTTGATTGGAACTCCAAGCTTGCTGAAAAGAGCAGCAAACATGGTATTCACTGCTCCCATGCTAGACAGATCCAATTTGAAGCATAAATAAAATTCTCAATTTTCACTCCGAAGAGAGAAAAATCCACTGATGCAGATCCTCCGACTTGAGCCAAATCCCGTTAAATCGACATATGCTCGAAAATGCAGATCAGAATAGAATACAGTGCATCATCCTCGAGAAGGTTTACAGTCAACCAAAATCTGATTCGTCTATTCCACGATGTAGAGACAATGAATATTGGGAATTTAGTCGGATTTGTTTTGTCTCCACCTTTCTTTTGACCGTATCCTTTAAGAAGTTGGACCCTTTGAATTACTGGAGCCAGGCAGCCACCTCGTCGCCTTGGGTTTAAGGAATTGGATGCAACTCATCCGATTCCATAATTTTGCAACTGATTGATGTCTTGCAATGTTCTCCCTGCATAAATTTAACTTTGTAGCTGCACCAAGATTCCCAACCTATTCTGAATAGTTTGCTTCAGATTTCAAACCTGATACCTCACTCGAACCTTGATAATAGCCGATTTCCATTTCAGGGTTCTCAAAAAAATCTGAAACGTTTCTTCATGACCAGATCTGAATGAGGATTCTCCAAATCTCTCCTCACATAAATTGTTGAAGTCCACTACAGCAAGAAAACTGCAGAAGGGTGATGGATCTGGGGTTTTGAGCGAGAGATCCAAAGACATAAAATTTCCGAGCGCCAGGGGCTCAAGGGTTCATCACCGAAGTCTGATGCAGAC
This sequence comes from Pinus taeda, assembly GCA_000404065.3. NCBI lineage: Eukaryota > Viridiplantae > Streptophyta > Pinopsida > Pinales > Pinaceae > Pinus > Pinus taeda. The sequence continues at coordinate 300,329 of APFE031282407.1, read as the reverse complement.
TGCCTTTATCCCACCCCCTGCAGATCTATCTCCAAACCAAACCATATCTCATCGAGAACTGAGATTTAGAGTTTGTTTCCATTCTCGAAAAATGAGCGAGCTCCGTCTCGATTTCTCCTTTCTTTCTGTTTCTCCTCCTGAGCACCATCCTTCTGTTGCTCCTTTTGTAGATCATCTGATAATTGATCTTGATCCTCGGGAACTCCCTCGTCTTCTTCGGGCACTTCATGAAGAACGACGATCTGATCAGGGGAAGGGGCGGCCTCTGTCTCTTCTCGAAACTTGACAACAACAACGGGGCAAACGCAATGGCGAACGCAGTAATCGCTGACACTCCCGAGCCTGCTCTTGCAATTCCTCTTGGAGGCCCCGAAACCCCTGCTCCCCATGATGACAACATTCACGCTGAGCCTCTCGACCTCGAGGCAGATCCTCATTCAGCTTCGCTACAGATTGTATGGCCTCTCCAATTACTCCAAACTGGGGACGATGACGCCCATGAGGACTCCCACGAGCCTCTGCCTCCATAATTTTCTCTGCATCTTCTCTCGTCACAGCCTCTGCCTCCATAATGGTAGCTGCGCCTCCTTTCAGGCTGCGCCCTTCAGCCCTCGTCTCTGCGCTCTGCATCAACGCTGCTCCATAACAGTATCTCCATCGACCTACACGATGATGGACAAACAAAAGTAATTTATTTCTCTATGCCCAGGAGCCGCCCAGCCCACAAGGGGCTAGGCCCTCAGGCTCTGATACCAAGATAAAAGCAGCTCAATCAAATATATTCTCTTGATTAATGAATGAGAAGATTACAAGATATTTATACAATTAATAGTCTCAAGATAGGAATGCTATCTTAGACGTACAGTAGTGTGGTTGAGAGATTCACTCAACCACACACTAATCTAGGAGAAACTAAATCCCTATAATGTAGGAACAAACTCCTCACTTAGGAAATTACAACCATAGACAAGTAGGAATTAACTATTTCCAACTTAATGAAAGGAAGCTTAACCAACGGAGAAACACCTATTATTATGAAAGAAAAATTTAAATTAATGTAGTAGAGTGCTATGTCTTCATCATTTTTTTTTTACGTTAAGTTATTGTTTTTTTTTAAATTAAGCGATTATAGATTTAAAATTTGAGGTGGGTTTGGTTGTTCTTTTATTTTGTGATTTAGTTTGTAATGAAGTTTATTTAAATTTTATCTATATGATTATTTTCCTGTACAAGTTAAGTTATGTAGATATGGTTCTACTTTTAGTTAGAGTGTAAATGTAGGTATATTTTTTATTGCTAGTTTCATACAATATACTATGGCACTTATGTTATTAGGTTAATGTAGTTTGTTAAACTATTTATATTTATTGAGCATTTATGCTTGTTGGTTAAAGTAACTTGTTCAACTCTTTATGTGTATTGAGTATTTAGGTTTGTATAATTAGATCAAGTGATTGGCAATTTCTCGATGGAAGAATGTCAAGGGAATCTATAAATAGATTGAAGCGATTAATTAATGAAATGAATGTATGTTCCAATCTGATCAAATAAAAATGAAAACAATTGAAGTTATTTATCTTATTAATTATCCACCATTGCATCGAACCTTCCAAAAACATATGCTCTGTAAGTTTAGAATAAGGCACACATTATTCTTATAGATTTTGAAGATAATGTAAATTAGGCTTAGCAGATTTAAAATTCTCGTGGGATGAATTGTTAGATAGTGAATTCTCTTAAGTGTCCTTCATAGCATTCATTTTGATGATCATAGATGTTTCAAATCATGGATCTAGATTCATTAGTAGTACCAAAAGCCAAGTAGAATAAAGGAAGACGAAAGGAAGATAAATACTACTTGTTGGAAAGGAGGAGGAAAAGGTTGGATAAGAGAATTGACATGAGGTTTCCTAAATGTTTCTTCTCTTGGCTTATCCTTTCATCGCCTTTCCCACATCTACTATTTACGATTCTCTTCTTCTCCTTTAATCTAATTGACTCTAGGTCATGAGGATGAATCCCAATATTTAATAACCCTCTTTTATGCACCTCATATATTGTAAATATAATTGTGTGGTTTTTCTTAACCATATGTAAATTTACGAAAATATATTGAATTGATTGTTGGCTAAAGGAAGAGACATAGATTCAAAGCTCTTAGGGGGAGGGTTGCATGCCTTTCTTGAATTTCTCGTGGTATGCTTTGAGTAGGCAATATCCAACTCATTTATTTCCGTTAACAACATTCAGACAATGGTTCTTTTTGGGCTAACGAGCATTTTATTTTTGGAATGTGTAGCATGGGTGTAGGACACTGCCCATCCATATTCCTTCCTTATGGATCGAGATAATGAGAAAATGCCTTGAGAGGAATAGAAGGGTCAATAGTGGTAGGGGGGGACACAAGACAACAAAAAGAAAATGAGAAGGGAGAACACATATGCGAAGACAAAATGTAGATGAACTCTCATAGTGGATAATAGGTAAAGAAAAACGTGCAACTGAGGCGAAAGAGCTATGAGTAGTTAAAAAGACTAGATTGGTTTGGATTATCTTTGAGCTAGGGCTCTGATATCTAGGGTGTTGTTCCCCATGTTGTGATGAGAAGGCCCTATCCTGAGTTTAATATTCAATGGCTAGAGAGAGGCTCAGTGAAGGATTCAACCAATTAGTGCTTCTTGAATAACTAATAAGCCACTTGGGTGCTTTCTATATGTATGATAAACCTCTTGAAAATTTAATATGAGCCATTGTGGTGCTAGATAGAAGAGCTAATATAAAACCTAGACAGTGGATTGCAAGCCCCTATAGTGCTTTCCATGAAAAAAGGACCATATACCACCTATATAGTGGATTTAGTCTCCTAGAACTAAATAATAGCCTGACTATGCAAAGGGGGGGAGCCCTGTGATTGGTCTCAAAGAGAAAGAGAGTCATTGTAATGCTCACCTTCAAATATTAGTTGATAAAACACCCAGATAATAGATTCCACCTCTAGAGTGTCTGAATAATCGTTGGTGTGAAAATTTCCTCTAGCAAGTATCTCTTCAATCTCTAGATCTAGATTGAGGGTGATTAGTTGCAAGAGAGATTTGTAGTGTAGTTGGCCTATTGTTGGGTGGAGAGTTGAAGTACCTCCTTTAGTTGTTAGCCATATCAATTTATTCAAGTAAGTATAATGTTGTGAATATTTGGATCCAAGGCTATAATGGGCTTATTCTATCGATACTTATTAATATAATCATTCATATTCATGTGAGGATGCTTGAAAGTTGTTATTACACTCAGTGCTAGCTATCTTGGAAATTATGGTTCTAATGACTGGTAGCACCATGCAACTACAACCATATTAATTATTTATGAGTTATTTGTATGCTTAGAGCTAAGTTTCTACAATGCTATGTTTGAAGGTTCTTGTCTTGTCAAAGTTATTATAAACTATAAATATCTACAATTTTCTTATTGTTGTTGCTTGGATAATAACTCTAATTAATTATTCCAAATTCAACATGATAGAAATTCCTGATAAAACTATTAAGAGTGAGTTACAAACTTGCTTTAGCCATTAGAGGTCAAGGTTAAGCCTGAGGCTATGCCACCATGAAATTTTGCATTTGGGCTATTACTCTGTTTCCTTTAGAAATTCCTAAAATTCCCATAATTTTTTATTACTTAGTGCACAAGAGTAATTGGTGACTCTGGGCTCCAAAGCTAGCACAAATTACTCACTTATGTTATGGTTCAGATATCCTCTAAGGCTAGATATCCCATGTTAATATTTTTTTTGTATTTGATGATTTATGGGATTTAGAAGTTGATAGTGTCCAACACTTAAGAAGAGTCAAGATCTCATCCAGACTAGATCTCCCACTTCATAAGTCTATCACATCTAAGATCTAGAAATATGGTGGTGGAAAAGGGTAATCAAATATGTGCATGATCAGATGGGTGTTAAGCTAAATTATCCTCAAAGGTAGAGTGAATACAGGGTTATAGACATTTGGGGTGTTAAGGGGCATCATAAAGGTAAAAGGAATGGATGGGCAATAGCTAGAAATGGCAGAACAACAATAAATGCCAAGGTGTAGGGACTTAGTGGACCCCATATTAATTTTATGATCTAGTGCCATGAGGAACAGAACATGGACATTGCATGGTATGAGGTGAGCCTTGTGCCAAATTAACCTCATAGAACATTTGTATATGGTATTCTAGGGATATAGGTGTGGCAAGGGTGAATACTAGGTGCAGACCTTGATGTGCCTTTGACTGATATAACTAAAGAGTAAGCCATTCTACCATGGTATGTGCATAAAGTGGAACCCATCTTGTTTTGATGTGGAAATGCCATGGGGGGTCTATAGATAGGGAACACATGGACACCATATGGTGACATAATGATGACATGTCCTAATATAATTGGTTAATATTCTGATTGGGGTGAAATTTATATGACTAGAAAGATCTTAACGAGCAGAATGAAATTATGGAATTTATTTTGAGATTTGAAGAATTTGATAAAAGGAGGTTTTTGTAACCCTATCTTCATAACATACCTTGCAGTTTATACTAAATCAAAGAAGTAACACTTCACACATCCCATGATAGGACATGAGGGTGGGATGGAGGATTACAAAGTGGTTTTATGGAAATAATTCAAGACTAGACCTTTAGGACAAAGCCAGGGTTCAATTACATGAGTGGAAACAAATCCGAGGTTCAAAACTTAGATTCAATGGTACTTAAAAAAGAAAATGTGTGCTACATTATAGAGCAATATTAAAATAGAGGTTCAATATTATAACCTTGAAAGTAGAATTGAGGTTAAGGAGATTGATAAAAGATAAATTGTTGTTTTCAATTGTTAGATGTGTGTTGGATGTTATACTTATAGTTTATGTGGATACTAATCTTGATGAAATACTAATGTGATATTTTTCTTTCTAACCTGCATACTAACATGGGAATGATCTTGTGGCCACCGTTAGAGTTGCATGCTTAGGTGTATATATTTCAAGGTGGTGAGTGAATATGTTTACTTAACTATTCTTGATTTAACAAGCAACTGAGTGTGTGTAGCAAAACATAAGAAGAAACAAGATTACAACACGTAAATAAAGGAATGAGAAACAAAATGGTAGAACAAAACACAGATACATCTCAAAATAATTAGGAACAAGACTAAGTTGGGAAGAGGATAGAGGAAAATTCCCCTGCTTGGATGTACAAACCTAGGAGATTAAGGATTTATTTTAGAAGTTGCAAGGAAAATATTAAAAGGATTTTCAAACTTAAAAAAATCAAGTAGAAGTAAATGAAATGATTTAATAAAGCTTATCATATTTGCAAAGGAAAAATAAGCATGAGATTGTTTCTAGCTATAAAAAATCCAAGCAAGGTGTATCAAAAATATGGAAACATGGAATGGAGACTAATAGAGAAAAAGTAATAAAGTGGACGAAATGACATAGATAGGAAAGTGAAGACACATGAATATGAGAATATCCACTCAACCCTGCAAAGAGAAGTCTAGAAAACCATGATTAGTTAATAGTTGTTGCAGTTAGAAGACACCACTAGTGAGGGAGGAAAGAGAAAAAATAATTACACAGGAATTCAAGAAAGTGAAACCTCATAAATTTGATGGATAAATTAAGAAGGTTGAAAAGGGAGAAGCCTAGATGTTGGGAATGAAGATATACTTCTAGGTACATGAGTACTATGAAAACACAAAGGTCAAAGTATTGATTTTCAGCATGAAGGGAAAAACTAATATATGGTGGGAGGATTTGAGAAATGTTAAGGGCATTAGAGGGAAATAATTGTCATGGGGGAGGTTTGAGAAATGATTCCTTGAGAAGTACATATCATAGTGGTACTATGAAAACACATTTAAATAATTCCATGAGCATAAGATAGGGAAACTTATCTTTGATGAGTACACCAACAAATTCTTAGAACTATTAAGATATGTTGCATCCATATTAGATGAGAAGCTAAAGATTCAAAGGAAACTCATTGGGCTACCACAAGCATATTTAGGTAGGACTAAGTTTGATGAGCTAAGATCTTAGAAGACATAATTAGTAATGCTGACATGGATGTCAACACTAGGAGAACCGAGAGGAGGATAGAGAAATGAGGATGGAGGAGCTAAGAAAGACAAAGAATGAGGATAGAGGACTAAGGAGTGTTGCAAGAAATTCTTAGGGTGCTTATGAAAGATGGATTAGTTGATATTATTACTCAAGCATTGGACAAGATCATTGAATCCTCAAAAAATAAAAGTTGCTAGAATGCTAATGGAAGCTCATTTAGTGTAGTTTGTTGTCAGGATATTAATTTCAAATGGTCATCCACAAGTTTTCGTAGTATGCATAAGAGAGATTAACACAAATTTCTATTTTGTGTTCATGTTTTTGTCCAAGTTACAATGTCTCTCAAATGTTAGGGAATGTAGGGAAGTCTTTTTAAATGTTTACAAGATATGGGATCTTGTGCATTAGTGACTACATTGACATTATTGTTTCATCACCACAACCATTCTTCCCACATTGGACTGCTCACAACAACCACCAACTTAAGATCTTGAGGATCATGACATGACAAACTATTTCCAACACAAAAGGGGTACTGCTTGGAATATTATTTACAAGAATGAAAATCAAAGTTCTGAGTCTAAATATGGTATTGAAAAATAATGCATACCCCTCATATTCTCTTTTTATTTACTAGACAGACTAATAGAACTAAAAATTAAAATTTAAATCACCTCTATTTTTGGTTCACTTATACCAAAGTGTTTCAAGTTCATATCAATACCGAATGTCTGTCCTGATCAAAATGTTATGTTCAAAATGTAGATCACTGCTGAGAAGGGGAGGCTGAATTAGTAGTGATGGAATTTATAAAAAAATTTCCAAATAATTAATCCTTTAAACATTAATAATATGAAACTGATAAGGATATATTTAATAATGAAAACATGAACACAAAACCATAAAAATAATCAACACATGAGACACCAATTATTTCCAATGGAAATCTTGAAGGGTATAAAACCCCCCATTGTTTTTGTGTTTATTGCCATTGTCTTATTATTATATAATAAAACATTTTACATATTTTAGTTTACCTCCACCAGTTAGGAGGCACTACCCGATTAACAATATTGTTGTGCACCACTAGGTAGGAATCCTCTACTCACATGACTTTGTAGGCCACCACTCCCAATAAGCCTCATTTGGCCACCACTGTACTATCTAGCCACAATTAGATGGAGATACTACTCCGATAATTTTTTTCTAACCACTACTAGCAAGGAGCAACTACCGCTTTCTTGTTCAACCTCTATTGAATGGAGGCCACAACCTCAAACTGTTGGAGGCACACTTTATTAATTTTGAAAGTATACTAAAAGGAGGACTACAAAACTCAGGAGAAACCTATTAGTACTCTTTGCAATATAAAAAATATGTCCAAAAAGAAATACTACATAAAAACAATATTATAATGAACGCACTAGAAATTACCATACACCAAATGATCTTCCCTCCTGAAATTGACTTATGAAGCTGAGTGGAATACTCTCCCCCCTTTGACATCATTCGAAAAATAAAAATACAAACACTGAAGAACAATTCCAACAATGTTGGGACTAAGAGAAGTAATCCCTCTGAATTTCTCAGTACCATGCTGACTACAAAGTTGATGCAAATTAATATTATGATAGGAAGTAATGTCTCTCCTACCAAATAAGAAAGTGAAGCATTGAACTCATTTTCCCCTCATATCTCTAGTCAACTCCCTACATCCTCTCATGTCAATCATGCTCCCCCAAATCATGTAATGTGGTTGTAACCAACCTCTCTTTGTTTTTGTAGTAACACTTCTCTTTCTCTGCAATAAACCTCCTTGCTAAATGCAAGAGAATACCCGTAATAGAATTTGACTCCAACTGAATTTGATGAATGATATAAAATGAATAGAAAAAAAATACAAATCTTCATGGAGCAAATACATGTATGTAATAAGAATATATGGTTGATATATGACTCCCTTTTAAGCACGCCTATCATCAACCAATGACTCTATGGAAACAATGTTTACATCATTCACCCAATGTAGCAAAGGTTATGTCAACCAAATGCAAAACTAGACATTGACACCAAATAGCCCATATATAGTTGAATTTACAATTTTTACAATAGATTCTAAACACCATAAGTCTTTCTCTTTTACAAATGCACAAAAGTGTTCTCTCATCTATGCAAGATCAATAAAATGATATGAAACAAGTACATGGAATCCATTAGCAATAATATATGTTATATGAAAAAAAAACAATAGTAGTATAATACAAGGCATATGATAGCCCATGGCTACTCTTAACACCTCTTCCATAAATAAGAATATTGGTAGCAACATATGTGTAGCTCTCAACATCACCAACAATAATCTCTCTATAAAAAAATCCTGATAAGGATTGTTATAGACATATTTGGGCACTGCAACCCCAATCATATATGTCCATAAATATAGGGCTTCTGAGTCCCTAAAAGTGTTGTTTCATGCCCTAAAGGAACAAGCTCAACTGATTACATAATTTCCCAGAAGTTCTCCATAGAAAACTGCTCAGAACTGGTCAAAATTGGACCATACAGATTGCTTAGTGAAGAGGGTGCGATGCATGTCACCTGCTCAATGCAAAAAGTGCGATGCATACTGAAAAGCCCTTATTTAGACAAATGGCTGAGACAGTTTGCAAGGTGGATGATCATGGAATCTTTCAAAAACTTCTTGTGTGACACTTTCCTCTCTGAATTCGCTAGGGATGAGTAAGAGATCATCAATCTCCAAGTGGAATAAAGAACTATTAGAGGGAACACACTAATCAAAATCCTAGAAGCTGACTCACCCCCCCGTAATCATCTATAAATGGATCCCTCATCCCAAAGATCTAAAGGTTCGAATCTTGTATCTTGTAAGGAAGTGTTGTTGGTTTCCTGTTGGAATATCATAGTGTTGGGTGATCTAAGCTTTTAATGAGGTGAAGAAGGGCTTTCATGTTGGCAGGATGATGTTGGGTCAGATCAATGGGTTGTAATCCTCTCTTCTAATATTTACATCAATAAAGCTATTTAAGTTTTCCTCCACATTCTTGTATGTTTGATAATATATATGCATTTGTGTGGTCAATATATATCTGGTCCTATATTATTTATGATTGTAGATCTCTACACTTTGAAGGTATTATGTTGCTTTGACTTTACATGTACTCTTTGAAGCAGAGTGGTCAAGGAAAGAGTGGAAAATATTTGTCAGAGAAGAGAAGGAACAAGCAAGGAATTGAGCAAAAGATTGAGGTTGATATTCTTTGCTCCTCTCTTATATACTTCTCTTAGAGGAAAACGAAAGTAACTTTAATATGTATGTTTCTAAGATAGCTACCCGTCTCAACGGGACTAGCAGCTCTGCATAGACACTAGATTTCCCGATAACAAAATGGCGACTCCGCTGGGGATCAAATAGCTTGTTTGCTTGTATATATTTGTTTGCTTTATAAACTTACAGATGGAGCCTAAAGTCAAGCCAGCTAGCCTTTGAACTGCATTTGCTATGCAAGTGCAAAGTAGATCAATGCTACTTTAGTTTATCTCTGGGATTTGTTTATAAATTGAACAATTGATTTGCAAACATCGTAATTGCCCTGGTGGTGGCTCCAGTAGCCTCATTGGATCAGCCCCTATGATTTGTGTTTACTGACTATCATTAGCTTGGCCTAAATCCTTCTCCTCTTAGGAATCTGGATGCATCACACCTCCCGTGTGCAGTAAGTGAGATGCATCGCTCTTTCCCTGTGTTACAGATGCGATGATTAGGTAAGACCTCTTCTGCTTCCAGATTTTGGTTTTTGTTCACTCTCTTCAACTTTATTAAGGAGTTTTGTTGTTTGTGATTAGTAAACCATGATGGAAACTCCCTTCCTTTGCATGATTCAGCCTCCACAGTATAAAGAACTGTAAATGTTTTTATGTATTTTTCGTTGTTTATGGTTCTCCTTTACAAAGAAATAGTGTAATCAACTTGTCGTCTTTTGATTTGGAAGTGTCGCAAGTATCATTTTTAGTCAAATAAAAGAATCCTACTATTCTTGATGGTCGTTTGCACTATTACTCTTGTATTTGATTTGAATTAATAGTTTTTCAAGTGTCGAAAGCAGTTTTCAATTCAAAAACGCAAAGTGTCGTCATTATCTTCCTTTTGTCTTTTGAAAAGAAAATCGTTAGTATTGTCACTTGAAACGATTTAGATTTGTACTTAGCATTCTTTTTGTTATTCACAAATTAAGAAAGCGAAAAAAAATACATGCATGTGCATTTGCATTTAGACTGCTTGTTGATTTTCATTTAGGACAGTGCATCTTGTGTGTGCTCTCGGCTCTATGTTGAAAGAATCTTGTTTTTCTTTCCTTAGTAGCTAGGATTTTCATTGCAAAAAGAAGACTAAATGATTGTTTATCATCTTAGATTTCATTTTAGGAATTGTATATCTACATCATGCAGTGAACCTGAAAGGAAAACTTCTTAAGAAAGTTCAACTATAAAATAAATTCAATAAACATAAAAATGCTTTGGAACCTAACACACAACATTTAGAAGTCTAGGCTAGAGACATATTCTGGCGTCATAAAGCCTAGTAACTATCGCTTTCATTGTAGGTTGGGTGATTCCTCCTCATTGAGACGACAAGTGACAGTACGGACTTGTGCTCCCACGTACCGTCGAATATATATTGGGAGACCACAATAGGCTATATCCTTTATCCTTAGGAAGCCATATCTGCCGCCCTATCGATCGCAATGCACTAAACATAGCATTTGGGAAGATTAATTGTCGTACCGTAAAAAGTATTCTACAGTTTTATGATTGGTTTGGTAATCCCTCTATCTAGATTTCCAGAGTAGTCTCTTTCGTTCCTTTTCAGTCTCCTTAAAAGAAAAGGTCCATCTAAGCACTTGTCACTTCAGGCTCATTAAAAATTGAAGGCAACTAGAGTCACATTGAGCTTTTTCTTGACTCTTAAAAATTGAAAAAGCAAGTTGTTTCAAAGCGTCTAAAAATTATTTTAATCAGAATAACGTCATTGTTCCCTCATTGGTCTTAGGTTGAGAAAAATGGAGTCCACCAACCAAGGATTTCCCCTTGAAGGAAATCCTAGTCCTTTCTCCTCTTGGGGAAATGTCAGTGCACTTCATATGGCCACATTGTCCCTCCCAGGATCGAAAATCAGCTTTCCAATATGGCTCTTCTCAACCTCTGTTGTTCAAACCATTGCAATTCCTGAGCAATCAAGTCAGCAACTAGATGATACTAGAGTTATCCCCCAACCTTCTACTTCACTTGTTTCTCCATCCCCTCCTTCTTCTTTTCTTGGTGAAGTTGGTAAAGCTAACAACCAAGAAACTGAGAAGAAGAATAAAGGGAAGGAGAAAAAGAAGAAGGAGCCAAAGGCAAAAAGTGGCAACCATGCATCATCTAGCGAAAATCCACACACTGCACCATCCAAACTGAAATCTCCATGTGTCATTTGCAAAGGGGAACACTAACATCGAGATTTTCCATGCATCCCTAGGAACTTAAGGGATTGGTCCCCTCGTTTGTACAATCTGGTGTCATCAACCTCTGACGATCATGTTGAGAGTACATCGTCAACTAGTGAAAACAAAGTCTCTGGACAGAAAGGAAAATGTAGATTTCCTTGCAAGCTATGTGAAGGAAATCATGCCATCCACTGTTGTCCTTTCCTGGACGAAGCTAAAAGGGTCTTGGATAATCATCCTTCTTCACTGCTACGGCTTCCTCCTGGGTACAAGAAACTCTTGCTGAGTCCAACGCTAGTTGAAAATCTGACTGACGTGACTTTGTGGTTGGTCGAAGCATCTATCATTGAAGATAAAACCTCTAAATCTACACCAGACAAAAGTCAAAAGGTCGAGGTGGCAGTCGACCCTGTCCTATCTTCAGAAGGTCCATCTTCAGATGATACAGTCACCAAAGAGAATGAGAATGCCACTGTTCAAATTCTTTTCGTAAACACAGACTTTGATGAACATTGGGTCAATTTACCCATTCCTTTACCGTAGGAAGGAAGTTCATCAAGGCCATATCCGGCTGTTTATTCGGTCCCACCTCCAAGCAACCTAGTCATTTCCTTCGATTGGAATCTACTAGGTAGACCCCATTTACCATCAAATGTACTATTTTGAATCATTGTACAAGCTTACAGAATGGTCATGGTTGGTACCATCATAGATGAAGGGGCTTTTGTGAGTATCCTTTCCTCAACTGCTTGGAAAGCGCTTGGTTTGCCATCGCTTATGCCTGAGACTCGAAATCTAACGAGCTTCGATTAAGGAACCAGTTGACCGTTAGGGATCCTTCCAAGTTTGCCTATAACTTTGAGAGGGAAAACCATGTATCTGAACGTAATGTTAGTACAAGGACCTTTACATTATAATCTACTCCTTGGGCGTAACTATTTATAGCATGGGAGCCATTGTCTCGACACTCTTTTGAGTAATGTGTTTTCCGCATGAAGGCCGAGTGGTCCAACTCGTAGGCCAGCTTTCATTCCCTGGCTCACACATAGCTGATAGTCAAGTACCATCCCTAATTGGTCTTTTCATGTAAGGAATGTCTCATCAATCTCTAGTCCGTCTGCCTGAAGAACGCGCGTAATTCGGTGGCCATGACTAAAACCTAAGGGGCACGCACCTTGGTCTGCTTCGGGAGGAAAACATTAGGTATAGGGTAGGTTCCCGTGGAGGATATATGACTAGTCTGATACACCCATCCATTTATGAAAATGGGATTAGACCAGAATAAGATGCCTCCGTCAGAAGGTAGGCCTTTCCCGACAAAGAAAATGATTTGTCTGCAAATTGAAGGGTAACTTGGAAACTTTACTTCGCTATACCTATGGGCATGCAAACCTTTTTGCGCACAAGTGAAAAGAAGCTAGTGCAATGTTAACCCCATAGTTTTACTGAATTCAACTGCTTAAGTTAGGTGATTAGTCGGATTGACCGTTCACCTTTGCAGGGGCCAAATGGCACCAGCAAAGTAAAGGAAGAGTTTTCCTACCTAACCTCAGTAGTTACTTATCCCCTAGGATAGTAGTTGGTTGTTCCAAGCTTGCATGTGAAAAGGATATGGAGCAAAGCTTTGAATGGTGCAAGCTCCACAAAAATGGAATCTATTGATTAGACATCCTTATCATGCGACTGGCACGAGCAGTTTTTATGCGAAGTTCAAGCTCATTAAAAATTAAGCGACTGGCATGAGCAATTTTTAAGCGAAGTTCAAGGATTGAGAAAATTTTCCACCAGAGTTTAAGCTCATTAAAAAATGAACCAACCTCTAGTAAATAACCATTGCGAATGCATTATCATCAGCTTATGAACCCTGGTCGTGTTCTTACTATCACCTCCACTCTATTTTAGCCAATCATACACCTCCATTTGATTATTTACCCTTTTGAGGAACAACTGCTACGAGTGATTCTGTTAGCCATCCTTGTGACACTACTGTGATTAGAAAATTCCAAACCTTACCTAGAATCAACAGCTACCCAAAAATATCACTCGTTCCTCAAAAATGAGTCTCCTTTAAGCTCTTTTCATTTGACTCATAAAATATGAAAAGATTACCGAGAAATTGGCCTCTCTAGCTTGTTAAAGCTACTAGGAGTGCTATCCCTCCTCTAGATTTTAATCTTTTTGGACTTGAGGGATTATTACACAAAAAGATCGAGAACTTGTTTTGTTTGGCTCATTAAAACTATCGAAATTCATCCCTTTCGTATTATTTTATACTTTTTCAGGCTTAAGTGATCATATGACGAAAAAGGATTACATGAATTTGCTTTCCATCCCTTTTTAAACTCTAAAATTGAAAAATGACCGAGTTATCTTTTTCGTGAAGCTCGTTAAAACCAATAGCTACAAACTTTTCCATACAGACGAGAATGAGTTTCATTGTCACTAGACTAGTTAAAACATAGCGACGGGTTTGCCTGAAGGGCAAATTATAGAACAAACATATGTTATCCTCCTCAAGCTTGACAAAAGTAAAGAGGTACTGGTCAACAATGACTAGGGAAAAATTAGGAAGAAAACTTGAAGAGACTCTATTGGGAAGAAAGTCGCTCTTGAACGTGACACTTTCACTCCATCACCATGATTAAGTCGAGTTGGGTTTTTCCGTTCACCAGTCATAATACCATTGGTCCACTGTACCATCCATCTTTGGGGTTAATGCTACCAATCCATTTCAGTGTCACCGATATGTTCAAGAGAAGTCGATTAGAAAATTCACCTACCCATCTTGTGTCTCATCTGCTACAATACATTCACGCTCCATTCTTTCATGACCACCACCTTTAACCTTGTATCATCAAACCGTTTTCACATCCACAAAGTCATTTGCTCTGTTCCATGTCGTAGATGTGGGATTCATTAAGACCCTCCTACGATGGGTATTTTCTTGTCGACATCAGCTCATTACTCAAGAAGTCGACCTAGGAACAACCCTTTCAGTACCTTGAAGCTTGCATGCCTCAATGGCAAGTTTCTTGCTTCTGGCGATAGTTTTACATCAATGCCCTTCGAATGAGAGATTTTGCGTGGTGTTCGATGCCAAGTCCCATTTTCACGCCACACGAATTATACTGTAGTACCTTGAGGGTCATCATCATTATCGGTGATTCGTCTCGCGCCTGTTAACAACTTACATCATTGGCTGGTAATCAGGTGATGCCTTTCCAATTTCGACTCCACAACATTTTTCACACGGATCAACTTGTACTTCAGGCGAAGATTGGATGAGTTTGAACACCCCAGATTTAGTTTCATCCATCTAGGCTACGATATATTTAGGAAAATAAAGACATCAAATGTACATCATTACTGCACAGATGATCATCCAAATCAAAAAATGATGCCTCTATTAGAATCATCAGTTTTCCACACAGACGGTTGTCTTTCCTATGTACATGAAAATGAACTTATAAAGCTGAGCATGGGAATTCCCGCCTCAGCTAGATCATGAAAATGTTATGAAGATAATGTATTGTATTGTATCTTATTACAGGTCACCTTCCAGTTCGAAAAACCTTGGATCCTCATGATAAAGCATTTCACCCTACATCAAAAGATTTTCGACCTCATGCTTTAGGGGGCAACTGTTATAGACATATTTGGGCACTGTAATCCCAATCATATATGTCCATAAAACTAGGGCTTTTGAGTCCCTAAAAGTGTTGTTTCATGCCCTAAAGGAACAAGGTCATCTAATTACATTATCTTCCAGAAGTTCTCCACAGAAAACCACTCAGAACTGGTCAAAACTGGACCATACAGATTGCTCAGTGCAGAGGGTGCGATGAGTCTCACCTGTTCAGTGCAAAAAGTGTGATGCATAGTGAAAATCCCTTCTGTAGGGTGCGATGGGTGACACTAGACAAATGGCAGAGACAGTTTGCAAGGTGGATGATCATGGAATCTTCCAGAAACTTCTCTTGTGACACTTGCATCTCTGAATTTGCATAGGGATGAGTAAGACATCATCAATCTCCAAGTGGAATCAAGAACTATCAGAGAGAAGACACTAATCAAAATCCTAGAGGCTGACTCACCCCCTACAATCATCTATATATGGATCCCTCATCCTAGAGATCCAAAGGCTAGAATCTTGTATCTTGTAAGGAAGTGTTATTAGTTTCCTAGTAGAATATCATAGTGTTGGGTGATGTAAGATTTTCATGAGGTGAAGAAGGGCTTTCATGCTAGGAGGATGACGCTGGATCAGATCAATGGGTTGAAATCCTCTCTTCTATCTTTAGATCAATAAAGATATTTAAGTTTCCTCCACATTCTTGTATGTTTGATAATATATATACATTTGTGTGGTCAATATATATCTGGTCCTATATTGTTTATGATTGTAGATCTCTACACTTTGAAGGTATTATGTTGCTTTGACTTTATAGGTACTCTTTGAAGTGGAGTGGTTAAGGAAAGGGTAGCAAATATCTGTCAGAGAAGAGAAGGAATAAGCAAGGAACTGAGCAAAAGATTGAGGTTGGTATTCTTTGCTCCTCTCCTATCTACTTCTCATAAAGGAAAACGAAAGTAACTTTAATCTGTTTGATTCTAAGATACCTACCCATCTTAGTGGGACTAGCAGCTCTGCATAGACACTAGATTTTGGTGATAACAAGGGCATAAGACATCTACTAGCAACCATCATACCCTACATATACATCTACGATATAATAATTGATACCAACAACACAAATAACATGAGATGGTGATAGCAGCATATACATCCTCATCACTAGTAGACAATAAGTTATCAATGAGGCTCAACAACAAACATCATACTTTTGTAGCATTGACTCTAGCTTTGGAGAACAAATTAGAAAAAAATAAAAGCATCACTAGAAATATATGAGGCAATACATTAGAAATCTCTCCAACATCATCAATGCATGGAAAAATAAGAAATGCATCCAATAAGAATTCTAAGAAACAACAACAACAATATATTATTTTTTAGTAAGGCATTGTCAGCAACTCATGATCAACTCCTTCACCTCTTGCTATCAATATCAACACTCTCTCTCCTTGTACAATGAGATAAAACTCCCAAACAACACAAGAATTAGAATGAAAGCGTCATAGGGAAAAAACATATTGTCATGAGATTCAAGCAATAACATACTCTCTCCATGCATCAACAACAATATACCTCTCTCAAGGTATTATCTATTCACGTTAAGCTCATAAACTCATCACAACTTAGCCATATAAGTGCAAAATATCTCAGTAGCAACATGCATCATACATATAGATATATGAAACATAAATAGCAATATGCACACTCTAGATGTCTGTACTCCAAAAAATGATCATCTGATCTCCATAGTATCATCACATGCATGACAATACATGATCTAAATGTAATCTAGCAATATAATCACTAGCAACATACTATCTTTGCCATGAAATCATACTAACATATATGAATATCCATGAGGTAGCCACAAAAAAACTCCTCAGCATATTCGTGCAATAAACTAGTGCAAAATATATGCATACCAAGCTCCTCCATAAAAAACACAATACCAACAATCTGCAGATCCATTTGTACCAAGAATACTCCCCATGAATATGTGATATTCCTTCACTCCTTGAAAAATCTCTCTAAGAAGAGTTCATACTCTAATACATGATCACAAAGATCTGAGCATATTCTCCATCAGTAGCATAAATCATTGTAGCATGCATTAGCTCTAATAGATGGTTGCCATGTCCTCAAAAATATCACAGAAATCAACATACAACTTCTCCAAATCCATCAACAAATATATATGTCATTGATCCAACTGCAGACAATTTGAAATAGAAACAATATTTCAAACTTCATGTAGATCCTCCTAAACTCATGCATCCCCTTCCTAACATGCAATTTTTTCTTCATACAATCTCTTTGATATGGTTGCATGTCCAATGTCTATATGCAAGTCAAGATGTGGCCATATGCCCCCCCCAAGAACATGCATGCCTCTTTTTTTGGCGGTAGTCTCTTGTTATTCCTTTCTCCTCCATACTTCGATAGGTTGATCTTTGACCTGCACATTGCCATATTTCTTCTTATGTGGTTGGCCTTACATGAAATTATCCCTTTCAATGGATTGTTTGTAACACATGGGAAACTTGAAATCTTTGGCCTTATGGCCAACAAATAAACTATTGTCACACACATAACAACTTATGTGACCAATTAACAAAGGAATAGACCCATATATTCTTCTAATTTATTTTCAAATACTTGCATATGCCCCGCAGACAATGGCCCTGTGGTAAAAATCATTGCATGTGAAACATTAACCATAAAAGGACTAGTATACCTAACGAAAGTTGATTTTTGTGATGGGTGTTGTCTTCCTTGTTTATTTGCTTGAGGATGCTTTCTGTCCAACTGAATTTGCTATTGCAAGATTCCAAAATCTAGTACATGTCCAAGTTTCTCAAAGTTGACACATCTGATATCTCCCAAAGGTGCAAATGATCTTCTAGGTGAGGAAAGTTTCCTTGGAAAATTCTTTTGCTCCTTCATTGACAATTGGATTTGTTAATTGCTCTCTTTCTTGTTGATATGATTGTTGGTACCATCTATTACTTGGGGATTTTTTATTTTTAATTCTAAATTGGTTTCTCCTTTATGTTAGCTGAGATATAATTTAACTTAAGTATACTTTTGGGTGCTTCTTTCCAATTTCAGCTACGACATTTTCTCCTCTAGTTCACTTCTGAGTGAAATTACTTCATCCTCTAGTCTTTGATGCTGATATTAATTTTCATTGTATTTTTTCATGACTCTTTCTTCAATTTTATTTCCTTATTTTATTTGATTTTTTAACATAGTAATTTGTTCTTTGTAGGCACAGTCCTTTTCATAAAAAAATTGCAATAACTTTCAGTTGTCTCTATTTTCATGTGAGAGCCTTTGTACTATAGCCAATGTTGTGATAAGTTGGGTTTGCTCTTTGACTGGTCTCTCCTTTACTCCACCATTACTACTAATTTATTCTCCAAAATGATTACCTCCACTTATGTCTAAAATATCAATCTCAATCGATTTGTTATCATCTTCTAACCCATCAATCTCAAGAGCATCATCATCACTAAATGTACAAGAAGAATCTCTTAATTTTTCATCATTATTGACCAACAAATAGGGGGGTTATTTTGAATGTGAAAAATTTATGACTTGTTTTTCTCTATTCCTATTTTGAGGCTTCTTATTCTTGCTATTGGGAATGGTCCACGATCTACTCTTGAGTGGTTAACATTCACTAGAGAGAACCAGCTCTGATACCAGTTGTTGGAAATGTAGATCACTATCCGGGGGGGACTAAATTAGTAGTGATGGAACTTATAAATTTTCTCTCAATTAATTAACACTTTAAACACTTGAAATATGAAACACATAAGGAGAAATCATATCATGAAAAGATAAATACAAAACCATAAAAATAATCATCACATGAGACAACAACTATTTCTGGTGTAAACACCAAAGGGACAAAAATCACTTGCTATTATTGTGCTACTTCTCATTCACATATTATTGGATTATAAAATATTTTACATATTTTAGCTTGCCTCAACTATCTAGGAGCCACTATCCCTTTGACATTATTTTTGGCCATCACCAACTAGGAAGACACAGACGACTTTGCAAAGCACCACCTGCTAGAAGCCACCAATTCTAATAAGCCTCGCCCAACCACCACTAGACTATCTAGCCACCAATTGATGGAGATACTAATCCATTTTTTTTTGGGCCACCACTAGTAAGGAGAAACTACCCCTTTCTTGTTCAAATGCTACTGAATGGAGGCCCCAACCTCCTCAAACTCTCAGAGCCACACCGTTTCATAAATTTTCAAACTAGAATCTAAGGAGAACTACACAACGCAACCACAACAAATCAATCCTCTCTGAAGTATATAAAATCTATCCAAAAAAACACAAAATACAAATAATATTCCAATGAATGCACTAATCGCTAACATACACCAAATTATCTTCAATCATTCTTTACTCCATCTCCTCACTCTATGCATAATTAGTTGGCCGAAACAAGCTTCTACTACCTTTTGTACTCTTGAAAACTACTTCAATTTCTTTTTGTATAATTTTCCTCACAACTTGCACACACTTCTCTTCTCTCACACTTACTCAATCAACAATACAACTATCCTAAACTCCTCAAATCATTCTATGATAAATAATTTTTTTGAGTGATTAAACCAATAATTGCATTCTGAGTAATGGAAAACTTAACATCATTGTTGATACAATAGATTTTTTTTGGTATTCTAAAATTTTCTCCTTAATGATTAGATCCTCCTTTATCTACATCAAATGAGGGATATTTTAAACTTTAGCTCATTTTATATGACTTTCTTGAATGGTTTTCCAATTATCATGTGCAAAAAAAAAATGAATTGCCCCTTGAATACAATAGATGCACACACATTCCTAGAATTACACATTTAGCCGTCATCATTGGATATCACGTGCTCCCGTAGAGGATTGTCATTGGGATAGTATGAAAATACTATTGAGGATCACAACATCCTCGATATGAGGACAAATTTTTTTTCTCTAGGATGCCATATCTCAAGTATATTGCATCCTTCTTCCACCTAATTTATAGCTCAGCTTCAAAACTTAACTATGCAAGTCTAGACATTATCACAACCATAAAATATCACCCATAAAACTCAATAAACAAGAATTAAATTCATCATTACAGGGAAAATAGTGTTGAGCGTTTGTTGATATCAGTGGAAACACTTCAATGCGAGCATGTCGACACTTATATAACCACTAATATAAAGGGACTACAACAAAATGGAGAATTTTTGGTTTGCAGTAGTGGCCATTTTGCTATCATGTAAAGAACATTCATATATAGAATAAGGATATTACCTTCCAA
Organism: Pinus taeda; assembly: GCA_000404065.3. NCBI lineage: Eukaryota > Viridiplantae > Streptophyta > Pinopsida > Pinales > Pinaceae > Pinus > Pinus taeda. Next base: position 279,756 of record APFE031282407.1, on the reverse strand, counting down.
TTGTTTAGAAGTTTCTATGTTAGTTTGACTTGTGAATACATAGAATATCATGTTGTTGATTGATCATATCTTGTATAACACCCCCTCCTCCAATGTCTACCCAAGCAAACGACCAGTCAAGGTAAACATGCAATGCGATAGGTCACTATAAGGGATTCAACATCCTTGGTGACCTTAAGGGAATGGAATCAATGGAACATATCAAACAAGCCCATCCACATCAGTAACAACACCCTCAGGAGACATGTGAGCCACTCAAACATCCTCTCCCTGAGTCCCACTGATATTTTAATCCTTTTAACACTTGGTTACTATCATGCTATATGCATGACAACATCCAGAAGTCAATTTTGCTCTCACAAGCCTATGTGTCAACGCCCTTGGACTCTTTTCAGCAGACCTGTGCTAGGGTCTCTGAGATTTTAGCCACTTTTCTAACCCATAATCCTAGCCTCTGCCCAGAACTTGTTAGAACCTCTACAATCCATCAAAGACATGATGAAAATATAAACAAACCAAAATTAAACCTCAGGAGTAGGCCTGAGCATCCCCAAATAAAAATCACATTTTGTCAAACGTTAGGAATCAACCTATAGGTCTAGGGTAAATGATAAAGCATGAATGATTGAAAGAACTTATTAAACATAACCAGAAGGATCACGACCTTCTCCATTGAATTTTTATAACATCAATTTGGTCTTGCATCCATCCATTTAACAATTACAAGTAAATACATGAAATAAATAGGAAATCAACCAATCATATAACCACGCTTGCAACCAATATAAAGCAATATAAATATCATAGATATGCCAACCATCCAATCCACATACAAACAAGTGCAAGGTTAAGAGAAATTATCTTTTATTAATCATAGGAAGATTCGACCAAGTTTGGGACTTCCACATACCACCCAACTGTAGACATGGCTAAACCAAATCTTTCTTTCAAGCAAACACCCTCGTGCCATATTCCAAGCATGAATGTGGGATCTCATAGAACAACCAGTCCAAAAATAACTAAGGGGATCAAGAGGTTAAACCACCTCCACCCTCATCGAATCATAGTCAAACCAAACCAGTGCTTCGATCACAACCGAACTGAACATGGAATGCCATCTGAAATCCATCACTATCCTTGAGGAATTTTTTCTCTCCTCACCTCTTAGGCTTTACCATAATCCAATCCTGTATCACTAGGCCCTAAACCAATGTTATTCTCCCAGGCTTTACCACAATCCAAAACCAGATCACTGGGCCTTAAACTGAGACTTCCCCCTTTAGTTTTATAGTGTATCTTACCAAAAATGGTCAAGGGATTCTTAGGACTTTGGGAATGCAACTTGAGACCACCTCCACCATGGATTTCAAAATTCATCTGGAAAACCAAAGCTCAAGAAAGAAAGTGAACATCCCAACAACATGGCATTTAGGTAAATGCAAGGCTAGGATGAAAACCACTATCTTAACTCGGAAAAACCATGCCACGGACAGTAAGAGAACCGTACCCAACATGAAAACCCATGCATGTCCAAACCAACCAGGAAATCAAACATGCAAAAGGTTACCTGCAATTATTCCTACTTAAGCTACTTGATCTTTATTTTCCTTCCTTGATCCTTACTTTCCTTCATTTCCCTTTTCTTTTGTTTCCTTCCTTGATTCAAAGCTAGAGTGCTCCAAGAAAGATCTAAGTGACCAAGAGAGAGAGAGAGAGAGAGAGAGAGAGAGAGAATAATGAGAGAGATCCCTGCTTGAAATGACAAAAGGTTAAACTAACCAAGCTTGACAATTGATCCTCATAAGAATTTTTATTAATGAGGCCTCTAATTTCTTCAGTTTCCATTATTTTCCTTCATTTTACTCCTCACATGCAACTTCTGAGGATCAATAAATGTGCCAAAAATTCCTTTTTTCCTTTTAATGTCGTTGCCAATTTCCTTAGCCAGAAACAAACACCTAGTGATTCCCATTAGGTTATATTTTCCCAACACTCATATTGGAATAAGTGTCCCTTAACCATGATCTTATTTTGCCTTCCTTTATTTTTATTACATGGAATTTTCATGAGGCTTGTTACAAAACCCTCCCCCTTGAGGAACATCGTCCTTGGTGTTAAACCACACTAAGGCCTCAGAAATACCACTAAAGAGAAAGAATACTAGCAATGGAGCTTTATAAGTTAGCTCATTGTAGTATTTATAGTGAATGACTTACTCAAAATAAAAGCATCATGAGAACATGAAAACATACCGCATATTGGAGCATTATAACACAAGTCATTATAGCATTTACAATAACCACATATACACATATGCACATTTTCTAAATTAGGAAATAAAATAACATGATGCATGTATCATCAAGAAGGAGTCCAAAGGCTAACACCTCCACCCTCAAATTAATAAGAGGGTTCACCTCCTTCCCAGGAAGTCCGGAATCCCCTGCCACAGTCAAACTACATCCAATGTTCGACACTATAATCCTGCACCACATTTCCTCTAAGCGAACAATTACCTACTCATTGTTCTAGGGTGTAATCCCAATGTGCATATGATTCCATCTGGCAATCCTAATGAACAAAACCAATATATTTCTGACCTTCCCTTCTCTGCTACACAGTCCCTCGAGAAATCTAGTTACCCCCTTCTATGCAGTCACTCACCATCGAATTTCCCCAAAATCCCCTATTTCGTGCGATCAATCTCTTAGAAAGGCTTCCTCGAATTGAAATATCAAACAACCAAGGCATATACTTGCCTCAAAACCATCATACCATTCATAGCATTCTCATGGTGATCAATGGACACTATTGGTTACCAATGTCCCACAATGGCCCTACTCCTAAAGTATTTTACCAACATACTACTACAAGTTCCAATTTCTTTTGTTGTTGCTTCCAATTCTTGCAATCGATTTCAACCACCCAATCGAGAATTTTCATGTATTCCTGTTCCAAGCACATAATTTCCATTAGATTCAAATATATCAAAATAACCTGGAATCATACCTCATTGGTAGTTTGTCAATAATGTACACTTGTAGTCCTGTTGGCTTCCTATCACAACAAGTCAAAATAAATGTTTGATCAAAACATCATGTATAAACATATCAAATATGGTTAGCTCAAAACACAACCATCATATATCAACATCATAAATCACATGTAACTATCATAAAATAGAACCATAGATCACATATAGTCATCGTATACCATAATCATAAATCACATGCATAATAAAACTGAAATAAAATGTTGATACTTATCCTTTCATCAACCCTTAGCTTCTACCTTTCTATTTATTCCGTATGCACTCTGGATTGATTGCAACACTAAACAAACACCATGTGCCTTCTCCTCAACCATGTGCACATACACATAGTGTCCATCACACACATACATCTACACACATTATACAACACCATGCAATACATCCATCTACACCAGTACCATATGTACCACCTGTACACTTCAACCATTTGCATAATGTGTGCACAACATCAGATGTACACAACACCACATTCACACATTGCCACTTGTACAACATGTACACAACACCACATGCACACAACATCACTTGTACAATTATGCATAGAACACCATACGTACATAGCACCACATGTACAACATGCACGCAAAACCACATGTACATAGCACTCCATATCTAACATGTACATAGCATCATATGTACATTGCAGTGCATATCCAACATGTGCATATCAACATAAGCATAAAATGTTGCACATAAATCATGTGCATAGTACCATATATACATAGCACCACATATCAGATATCTACATGGAACCATCTATATCCAACATTGCATATGCAATATCCACACAACACTACATGCACATAACATCACATATGCAACATGTGCATAAGAATCGTACCACATATCCAAAACCACGCTGTCTTTACCAAGCAACCTTACTTCTAGTGTCTTATCCATGCTTGTCCCATCATGTCACATACTACACTGCTTTCATTTAGTTGATGTATTCCTCAGTATAACCTGTCCATAACGTAGACATAATATAATCACATAATAAACTCATAACCATATGATATTGACCTTGTATATTTTTCATGACTACTCTTCTCAATTGATTCCATGTAAGACCAGGAACCTCTTCATGCCATTCACTTACATAAGTAAACATTCCTCCACAAGGATGATTCCTCATGACCCTGTCAGATAGTGACATACATACATACATACATATATAATCATTATCATCAAATGATCTCCATTACGCCAGACAATGACATACATACATACACATATACATATATAAATATCAACATAATCATGATAATAACATAATTTTCAAATAACATAAGGTCTAGGTTACAAGAATTCCATTTATTCATGCATAACATTGAGAAACAGTTCTCCCAACATAGCCAAGGCATCTGACAACTCATATCCATTTACTTTAACTTTTCTACTAACCTTTCACATGTTTTTATTGCCATCATCTATTTAACATTATGGACCAACCAGTCCAACCAACTGTCATAGTCTTGCCTTCCCCTGCACTTACTCATGCACTGAGCTTCACTTGAGCGTTAAATTAACTATTTGGTACCACACATCTCTCGCCAATATCCATTAACTTTCCTCTTTCCCGAACAATTCCCAAGACACATAACATAAAATGTAGAAAATTTGTGTCGGTTAACCCGATAATGTAATATAAATCAAAGTAGAATACTATAACCTACTTCTACTATCAATTTGCGGAAGCTTAAAAACTAAGATAAATAATGTAACCAAAATAAGAACAATCAATGGCACAATACACATGAAAATACTTTGGGGAAATCCTCAGATAAAAGCCCCACACTATTGTATTATCATACATGGTGGAAATGCATAGGAATTATACAAAGCCTTAGCTCTCACAGCTAGCTATCTCTTAGTACAATCCTCACAGATGCTCACAGGAAATCTTGGCTTCTCTCCAGCCTTCCTCTTTTCCCTCCAAGCCACTATTTCCTTGCGTTGTTCCTTGTGGATGATTAGCCTATTACCAAGTGGAAAACCAAGCCTTCAAAATTGTGTAATCCTCAAGGATGAATCCTTGATTGCATGCATGAGTTTTTTCCATGAGAAAACACATGCAATTGATAGTACACTATCCTTGAACATTAATCTCAACTGGGTCTTTCCCAAAATATACATGCATGAGTTTCTGATGAGGGAATATTTAGTTAACTGGAGTAGCACTAGTTGAGTGCATTAATGCATTAACTAACTGTTAAATCACTATTATTTCCTCAAACAATTTGGAACTAATTTAATTGGACAACTCAATAAACTGAGTTAACTAATTACAACTCAAATATAACTCAATCTTATCTCCTTAATTTAAGGGATAACTCTTGCATGACTTTAGAAAGACTTCTAACTTGAATTTCTCCAACTAATTAATTTAAAGTAAATTAATTAATTATTTCCAAGTAGTTGCTAAGACTAAATTCGATTTTACTTCACAATTTAATTAAAGGACAAATTAAATTAGAATATTCTTGTTTCCATATTTCATCACTCCCTCTCAATGAGAAAGGGATTATCTGGCACCCCAATCCTGTCTCTATGGAAATTGAATTTACACTTTGACAATGCCTTTGTCAAATCCTGTGTCGAAATATAATGCAGTAACATGACCCTCTCGACCTATGAAAATCCATGAGCAACAAATCTTGCCTTATGCTTCTCTGCACTACCATCAGCAGCTTGCTTTACCTTGTAAAGCCAACGGGAATTGACAACTGACTTGTTCTCTGGTCTCGAAACCATCTCCCAAACACTATTATGAACTAAGGAATTCATTGATCAAGAAAACCTAAAGCCAGCTTCAAACAAGATGTGACCTCCTCCGTCTGTGCTAAGAAGATGGTGCGCCCGCATTCTCTCTCACATCCTCCAACAATCTGCCAACTTCTTTTTTGTGCTTTTGTCCATCTCTTGAAGAATCTACTTCAGTGGATGTCTCCACTCCTAGAACCTCTACATGCGGTTTCTCTACATCAATCTAAGGCTCCTCCTCCTTAGGAACCAATAGTTCCTCCACATCCTATAGTTGGAGCTCACTATCAAGGGAAACTCACATGGACTTCTGCTCATCAAACTTGAGATCTCTATGAACCATTGTCCTCTAACTCATAGGAAAGTACACCTGATAGTTTTGAGGCGTATCAGTGTGCCCCACAAATATGCCCAACTCTGTTGTCGGATCAAGCTTCTTCCATGCATCCTTTGTCACATGGAAATATACCAATGAGCCAAAGATCCTAAAGTGAACCACATATGTTCTCTTACCAAAGAAAGCTTCCTCTAGTGTCTTCATCCTAAGTTTGTGATGTGGGATTCTATTATGCAAATAGACCATTGTGTTGCATGCCTCAACCAACAAGTGAAGTGGTAGGCATTGGTCATGCATCATTTCCTGTGCTACCCTTACAATAGTTTTGTTCTTCCTCTCAGCCACCCCATTCTGTTGTGGGTTATGAGGTGCTGTCAACTCTCATTTAATTCCTTCTGTTGCACAAAAGTCCTTAAACGCTTGAGATACATATTCTCCATCGTTGTCACTTCTCAAGGCCTTGATCTTCTTCTCTGATTCTTTCTCAACCAAAGCTTTGAACTCACAAAACTTTGTGAAAGTTTGGTCCTTCTTCTGTATGAAATAAATCCAACATTTATGAGAATAGTCATCAATGAAAATCAAATAATACCTTTGCTTCATTGTGGATGCCGTCGAGAATGGTCCTCACAAATAAGTATCAACTCACTCTAAGATAGCCTCTGCTCGATTGTCTCAATCATGAAAGGAAGACTTGGTGTACTTTCCCAAGGTACAAGCTTTGCATGTGTCAACTTGCTCAATTTTACCTTTGGGAAGTTCTATATATATCTGTTGAATTATCTTCAAAGCCCCATGATGCAAATGGCCCAGCCGCATGTGCCACAACTCACAAACGTGTTCGCTTTGCACCAATTTTTCTTTCGTACTCAATGTTGCACAATCATCTACCTCTAGTTTATAGAGATTCTTTACCTAAATCCCTATCCTCTTGGCCTGACCCGTGGCTATCTATTTAGGAAAGCCTTTCCTTAACTAAATACAACATCGTAGCCTTTGTCCTCCAACATTGCAACCGATACCAAGTTCTTCTTTAGTCCAGGCACATACATCACATCTGTCAAGGTGAGAGGAGCTCCATGCTCCTTGTCAAAAGCAACTGTGCTCACTCCTAAAACACTATACCTTCCTTCGTCACCCATCTCTATGCACATCATGAGGTATTTCTCCTCCAAGGCACTGAATAAATGTTTATCACCAGTCATGTCGAATGAGGCTCCACTTTCAAGATACCAGACATAACCCATCATCAATGACACCATGCATGCGATGAGTGTAAAGTCCATTTCAAACTGAGAGGCTAATACCTCACCTTCCAATCCTTTCGATGATCCCTTCTTGGACTTCTTTGATGGGAAATTAGTCGCATAATGTCACATCTTGTGACAATTAAAGAATCTTACTTTAGACATGTCACCATTCTTCCCTCCATGAGAAGAATTCGATTTAAAATGGGAAGCCTTCCCCTTCCCTTTCCTTGCCTTACCTGCTAAGGCCATATTTTCTTCATCATAATTCTTGGATGAAGAACCATCTTGTGTGCTCCTCCTGATCTCCTCCTACATAAGATCTGACTGCAGTCATTCCCAATCTAGCAGCTTTGCCCTTCAATTCACAGAGTCCTGGTAGCTATTCCAACTCTTTGGAAGGCCAAGGAGAGCGAGGCTAACCATATCATCATCATGAGTAGTTATTCCCACACTACCAAGCTCATATCTATAGGTGGTGAGCTTGTTCAGATATGTCAAAATAATATCGCCCTTCTCCATCTTGATTCTTCGAAGCTTATCCTTGAGAGCCAATTTGCTTTAGTCACTATTGTTTTGGTAGTGGTCCTTCAATGTCTTCCATATTGAAAATGGAGTATCCTTCCCATGGATACTGGAGACAATATGGTCTTGAAATCCCTCAAGGATGATCTGTCTCCCCTTTGACACACACTTCTTCCACTAAACCAACTCTTGTGCATTAGTTGAAGCTAGCTTTTGGATTTTTGATCAATGAATTCCTTCAAGCCATTGTCTTTCTAATGCAGCCTCTATTTTATCTTTCCATGTTATGTAATTTGAGCTACCTTCCAAGGCATACTCGAGTCTCAAGCCATAGAACACCATTGGCCAACCTTGAAGTATGATAAGAATTTGATTTGCACCTGCGACCCCGAACATCAAACTTTGAATTATCTTCTCAGTATAATGTTCACAGCTCTAATACCATGTAGAAAATCTATGATAGGTTAACCCAATAATGCAATAGAAATCAAAGAAGAATATTATAACCTACTTTTACTATTAATTTGTGGAAGCTTAAATATCGAGCTAAAAAATGTAACCAAAATAAGAAGGATCAACGGCACAATACACATGAGAATACTTTGGGGAAATCCTCAAATAAAAACCTCACACTATCATATTATCATACATGGTGGAAATACATAGGAATTATACAAAGCCTTAGCTCTCACAGCTACCCAGCTCTTAGTACGATCCTCACAGATGCTCACAAGAAATCTTGGGCTTTCTCCAGCCTTCCTCTCTACCCTCCAAGTTCCTATTTCCTTGCATTGTTCCTTGTGGATGATTAGCCTATTACCGAGTGGAAAACCAAGCCTTAAAAACTGTGCAATCATTAAGGATGAACCCTTGATTGCATGCATGGGTTTTCTCCATTGGAAAACACATGCAACTAATAGTACATTGTCCTTAAGCATTAATCTCAACTGGGTTTTTGTCAGAATAGACATGCATGAGTTTTTGATGAGAGAATCTTTAGTTAAATGGAGTAGCACTAGTTGAGTACATTACTGCATTAAGTGACTATTAACTCACTATTAGTTCCTCAAACAACTTGGAACTAATTTAACTGGACTTAACTGAGTAAACTGAGTTAACTAATTACAACTTAAGTATGACTCAATCTTATCTCTTAATTTAAGGGATAACTATTGCATGACTTGAGGAATCAAGGTTAAGAAGATTTCATATGTGCAAGTACTCATTCGTTTGGAATTAGGGTTCCCAAACATAGCCAAAGGAATTCTTTCCCAATTCCTTTCCTTTACCTTTTTTACCTTGTTGCAATTGAGATTACTATGTACTGCCACATCACCCAATTGTTAGTTATATAAACACATCAACTATTACCTTGTCATGCTAATACGAACCATGTTTCCTACAACTGATCACACATGTCAACCACATGTTTCAAATATCAAGACAATCATATCTATCAATTTGAAATCAACTTTTACAAACAATCATATCATAAGCCAAAGTGAAATCATAGTCATTAGACATAATGCTACAACTGTGAACTACATTCAAGTACATATCAACAATCTCAACACATATGTGTTAGTACAATAATCTTGAAACATGATAATTGGAACACATACTCATATCATGAAATTCATCAAACATTCAACCAACTTGCAAACATACCATGTTAAATAAATTAACTAGACGACATAATCAAACCATCAAGCACCAAATATATGCTATAAGCGAGCTCATACCACACTCTATCTCAGGGGAGGCTATCTTGTTTGCAAAATCAATCTATATTAGCATAATATAACTTCACAACATATCAACTCAAACACAAGTAAGTTCATGTTGTCCATAACAATCACTAACTAACATGTTCATGTCTTAAATCATAAACAATTATCATTTATACATTGCAATCACATATGTATGATCGGTCTAGATTCATACCACACAATGCAACAAAATAACTCAACTCATACCTGAATGTCATAACCCTAACCATCTTCATATCTGAATCCAATTTAGCATGACACATGTAGCATGAAGATCTTAATGTAATAAACCTAATCTTCAAGTTACTAGCATATAACAACAACAAGTTAATATATAACATACTCATCAACAACATATAACATAATCATTAGGTTATCTAATATAAAACAACAATATTGATGCATACAGCTACAAATTCCTATCATTATTGATTCTCTGACACGTGTTCATATAACTACATTGATAAACTAACACCCATAATTAATGTAACCATAACATCAAAATACATATACATAAACCTAATGTATATAAACGTAATGCATATAAAAATCCTTGACTTATATACCTACATGCCAAACATACATTACCTATATGACGATCTGCTTTTACCCCAAAGTCCAATGTTGTAACCTCAGTATGATGATCTGCATTTCTTCTCTATCTCATCTAGTACATTAGCATCATAACATACCAATATCACCCTGATGTCCTAAATTTCATATCATGACTTCACAAGGCATGTTTGACCTACTATTCATACATACTATAGCCAAGACCATACATGCATGACAATTGCATATAGACATATAACACGAGTACCAAACCATATTCACATCATTTTATCTAGAGTCCCTCATCAATGCATGACAATATCAACTTTACAAACCATGACCCCATGCATGACAACAACCATTACTCCAGTGTACACATTTTCATATGCATCCATCAACATGCATAAGCAATGCCTAATCAACTACACATACACATGAATGCATGTAATTGACCATAAGTGATTAATTCTTGTAACCAACCTACAAGACTGATACATCTAATCAAACATACACGAACGCAACCTAACATACAAGGATGTAATCAATATGCATATATTCATGTAACTAGTCACATAATCCCGATGATGCCTTCCATAAAATCAACATCAAGTTCCACATGAAAACCTTATGAGAATCATGATCCATCACTATTGAATGCAACTAGCACATGAATGCAAGTGTAAGAGACACACATGCAACTAACATGCATGCATGAAAAACACCCTCACCCAAGGAGAGCACAACCACACTACCTAAAGAGAGTGGAACCCACTCTGATACCAATTTTTAACACCCTCTCCTCATAGGTCTACCCAAGAAACTGACCAGTAGGGGTAAACATGTGATGGGAGAGGTCACTATAAGGGATTCAACCTCCTTATTGAACATAAGGAAATAGAATGGTTGAAACATATCAAACAAACCCATCAAAAAAAACACCCTTAGGAGACATGTTAGCCACTCAGACATCCTATCCCTGAGTCCGACTGATATTTTATGCCTTTTGACCCCTAGTCTCTCTCACGCTATAGGAATAAAAGTGTGTAGAAGCAAAAGACTCTCTCACAGAGCTATGTGCCCCATGGAATCTTTTCAACATACCTATGCCAGTGTCCCTAAGATTTTAGCCACTTTTCTAGTCCAAAATCTTGGCCTCTACCCAGAACTTGTTGCAACCTCCGGAATCCATCAAAGACATGATAACAATATAAACAAATCAAAATTCAACCTTAGGACTGGGCCTGAGCATCCGCAACTGGGACTAACATTCTCTCAAACACTTGGCATCAATGAAACCTACAGGTCTAGCATACAAGATAGAGAAGGAATGACTAACAAAAATTATTAAACATAACAAGCAGGATCACCACCTTCTCCATTGAACTATTATAACATCAATTAGGTATTGCATCCATCCATTTAATAATTACAAGTAAATACATGAAATTACTATGACATGAACTAGTCATATAACCATGCTTACAACAAGAATAAAACCATTTAAATATCTTAGAGATGACAACCATCCAATCCACATATAAACAAGTGAAAGAGTAACATATCTTAGATTTTATTCATCATCGAAAAACCCAACTAGGTTAGTGACATCCAAGCACCATTAGACCATAAACATTGTTTAACCAAATATTTCTTTCAGCTAGTCACCCCCATGCCATATTCCAAGCATGAGGGATCTCATAGAACAAACAGTCCAAAAATAACCAAGGGAATCTAGAGGTTAAACCACCTCCACCTCCATTGAACCTTGATCACACCAAACCAATGCTCTGATCAGAACCAAACTGAACTTGGAATTTCATCCAAATACATCACTATCCTTGGGGAAGTTTTTGTTTCCTTGTCTATCATGCTTTACCACAATCCAATCCCAGATCACTAGGCCCTAAAATTAGACCAGTCTCTCAGGATTTACCACAATCAAAACCTAGATCACCAGGCCCTAAAATGAGACTTCTTCCTGAGGATTTACCATATTGTTATCGGGAATAGTGTCCACTCAGAGCTGCTATTCCCACTAACAATGGTAGCTATCTTAGAAACAAACAAGTAAAGAATACTTTTGTTTTCCTTTATGAAAATAGATAAGAGTTGAACAAAGGACACCAACCTTAGTCTTGTGCTTGGTTCCTTACTTGATTCCTCTCCTTCCTGATAGATCTTTACCGCTTCTTCTTCGTCTTCCCAGCTTCAAATAGCACCTGTGGAATCAAAGCAGCATACTACTATCGAAGAACAGAGATCTATATTCATAAATAACACAAGACCAGATATGTATTAACCATACAAATGCATATATAATCAAACATACAAGAATATGGAGGAAATCTTGAATAGCTTTATCAATATCAAGAATAGCAAGAGGATTACAACCAATAGTTCTGACCCAGCATCATCCTCCAGCAAGAAAGCCCTTCTTCACCTCAAGTAAAGCATAGATCACCCAACACTATGAAGTTTCACCAGAAAACCAATAGCACTTCTCTACAAGATACAAGATTCCAGCCTCTGGATCTCTGTGATGAGGGATCCATATATAGATTATTGTAGGGGGGTGAGTCATCTTCTGGGGTCTTTATTAGTGTCCTCTATCTGATAGTTCTTGATTCCACTTGGAGACTGATGATCTCTTACTCATCCCTGGTCGAAAACAAAGAGGCAAGTGTTAGAGGGGAAGCTTCTGGAAGATTCTATGATCTTCCACCTCGCAAAATGTCTCTGCCATTTGTCCATTCTCGCCCATCACACCCTAAAGAGGGGCCATCCAGTATGCATCACACCCTTTACACTGGGAAGGTGATATGTATCACACCCTCTGCACTGAGTATTCAGTATGGTCCAGTTTTGACCATTTCTGAGCAGTTTTTAGTGGAGAACTTCTGGGAGATGATGTAATCAATTGACCTTGTTCCTTTAGGTAGTGAAGCAACAATTTTAGGGACTTAGGAGACCTCAGTTTGTGGACATTTATGATTGGGGTTGCAGTGCCCAAAAATGTCTATAACAAATGTGAATCATGATTTTAGATACTCTAAATCTAGGTTGAATACCAACCATATTCCAAAGATTTGTATTGATGGAAAGGATTTAGTAACATGGATACTACAGATGCAACAGTTCTTTGATCTACATGATGTACAACACACATGCAAGGTACACATTGCATATTTATATTTAGAACCAAATAAGTTTGTGTGGTATCAATGGCTTTGTTCTCGTAAGTCACTTGTCACTTGGACAATTTTTATGGAGGAATTAATAGTACATTATGAGAATACAAAGAGAAATACCTTATTTATCCAATTGATAAATTTTGAACAAAAGGGTTCAATGGTAGAGCACATTGAGGACTTCCAAAGATTGAATATCAAGGTAATTGAAGTTTTAGAGGAGCATCTGGATGATTTATTCATAGGGAATTTAAAGGATAACATCCAACATGAGGTTCACCTTTCATAAATTAATTCATAGGAGAATGCATTCAGGGCAGAAAGAAAATTTGAAAGCAAAATTATGGAAATAAGGAGGTATACCACTCACAATTTTAAAGATGGAAGTGTTGTCGCTCCTAGCCTCCTAGAACCTACAAGATTGACACCACAACAACTGGAGGAAAAAGGAGAAAAAGGGATTTGTTACAGTTATGATAGAAAATACACTAAAGGTAATAAGTTTTTTGAGAAGAATTTATTTTCCATATATTGCGAAGAGGAGGAAGAAAAGGAACAAGAAACATCAAAAGAAGATATACATAAGGAACCAACCCCAGGGGTTGAAAAAGAAGAAATTAATCTGACCATATATTGCAATGAATTGGTGGGAATTACCACTCCTCAAACTCTCAAGATAGAAGGATATATCCTGAAGAAAAAGGTAATAGCACTGGTTGATTCAGGTAGTACCCATAAGTTTATTCATTGTAAGATATACAAATTTTGAATTGCTTTCTATATCTAACACCAAAACGTTAAGTGAAGTTTGTAGATGGATGAACTATAAATTGCTCAGGGAGTGCCATAATATCAATCTAATCACAGGGGGATATGTATTAAATAATCCAATGTGATTCTAATGGGTGGTGCAGATGTTGTATTAGGAGTCTAATGGTTATAATCTTTGGGGACGATAGACTTTAATTTCCAAGAAATTTTCTTGAAATTTTCTAGAAGGAAAGGAATTTGAATTAAGGGGTATTGCAAAGAAACTTGGGAAGATAGCCAACGCTAATGGCATGACAAGGCTTTTGAAGAAGGAGCGACGAAGGGTAGTTGCACAATTATTCTCACTAGATGTCCAAGAATCTAAGTCATCCATTTCTTCAGATATCCAAGAGTCCTTGACAATCATTCCAAGGTATTTTATACTCCCAAAGGTCTCCGACTTATTCGTGATCATGATCATGATATTCACTTGATTCTAGGAAGTGTTCCTCAAAACATCATACCTTATAGATATCCTGCCCACAAGAGTGAAATTCAACATATGGTTGTAGATATGCTAGAGGCAGGTATAATTCAACCTAACCAATGTTATTTATCTTCTCTAATAGTATTGGTGCATAAGAAGGATGGATCATGGCGTATGTGTCTTGATTATAGAGAGCTCAAAATATCACTATTAAAGACAAATTTCCCATTCCCGTCGTTGATGAATTATTGGATGAACTACATGGAGCAATTTACTTCACCAAGCTAGATCTTAGTTCAGGATATCATCAAATTAGATTGAAGATAAAAGACATTACAAAAACACCATTCAGAACTCATGAAAGCCATTATGACTTTTTTTCATGCCTTTTGGCCTTACTAATGCACCTTCCACATTTCAAGTTTTGGTGAATTACACTTTAAACCATTCCTTAGAAAATTTGTGCTAGTATTTTTTTATGATATACTAATCTACAACAAGTCTTATAAAAATCATGTTCAACATGTTGACAATGTGCTCAAACTATTGGAGGAGAAACAATTGTATGCACAACCCTCCAAATGTTTTTTTCCGGGTACATGAAGTGGAATATTTGGTTCATAGTGTATATCATGAGGGTGTTAAGGTAGACCCTAACAAAATTGAATCCATCAAGAAATGGAAAATCCCCACAACCTTAAGGCGAGGATTTCTTGTGTTGATAGGATATTATCGCAAGTTTGTTAAGAATTATGGGAAAATAACAACAACTACAACAACATTACTGAAGAAATATCATTTTTTGGGACTCCAAAAGCAACTAAGGCCTTTGAACATCTTAAAAAGGCAATGTGTTGAGCTCTAGTCTTAGCTACACCATACATCACAAAAACCTTCATTATAGAATTTGATGCCTTGGGAAATGGCATTGGTGCCATTTTAATGCAAGAAAGAAGATTCGTTGCTTTTGAAAGTCATAGAATCAAGGGAAACTATTTACATAAACCTTTTATGAGAAGGAAATGTTGGAAATACTATATGTCCTAAAGCAATGACATCCTTACCTAATGGGAATACACTTCAAGGTAAAAACAAATGATGATAGTATTAAAGACTTCTTGGAAAAAATATTATATTCAAAAGAGCAAAAAAAATGGGTCAAAAATATGTTGGGTTATGAATTTCAAATCATCTACAAAAAAGGGAAGCAAAATGTTGTTGCAGATGAAATCTCAATAAGGGATGAGGATGTGGAGGTGTTGCTCTATGTCATTTCATTTATCCAATCTGATTGGATAAATAAAGAAGGGGATGACTAGAAGAATGATGAAGAAGTGTGGAAACTCATTCAAAAGTTGCAACAAGATCCAAGTGTGTTTGATACATTTATCTGGAAAAATGATTAAGTGTGGTACAAAGATTGCTTATACATGTGTAATAACTCTTGACTCAAACAAAAGGTTATTTTCGAATTGCACACATCTCCTATAGGAGGGAATTCAAGATTTTTAAAAACTTACCTCAAGGCGAAGAAGGATTTTATTTTGGGATGGCCTTAAATTTGATATTCAAAAATTTGTGGTAGAATGTTTGGTTTTCCAACAAAGTAAAGTTGAGACAGTTAAGACCCCACGTCTTTTACAATTGTTGTCGTTGCTACAACACCCTCCAAAAATGTTCTAAACTCAAATTTTGGAGCCTACTTCATCATCGTATCTAGTGTTGTTGTCATTGTCAAGTGCCGTTTCATGCCATTCTATATGTTTCAAGTGTTCTTGAGTGTTCTCAAGTGTCGTTGAATTGATTAGAACATCTTTTGTGTTTTTCATGGTCGTAACACCTATGTTGTTGTAAAATGACACATTTTGGTCGCAGTCTCACACACTTCATCCATTGTACTTGGCAAATGTATGTAAAGTGGCCTTTTGATGCATACGTATCATTGTTTGAGCTTGTATAAGTTTTCTCGATGAGTTGGTATGTGTCACGTATCGTTTTATGTCAAAACTCATTATAACAGACCTAGTTAAAAATCCATGTAATAAAGTTAATAAAGGAAAAATAATAACCATCGTCATGGGACACGTATTCCAAGCTGAAGGTTGGGAAAAAACATAGTGATGGGGATAACTTGTGATTAATTAATGGCTATGGAAATTGGCAAAGGCAATGGCAAAGGCTTTGGAAAGGAAAAGTGGAATTAATTGGAATTTTATTTGAAAGAATAACTTCGACGTAAATCACATGTATATAGACATTTGTCGACGCGTTTCGAACCAACAAGTGTGGTTCATCGTCAGGACAAGTTGTTGGTCCTGACGATGAACCACGCTTGTTGGTTCGAAACGCATCAACAAATGTCTGTATACATGTGATTTACGCCGAAGTTATTCTTTCAACTATTATGGATCACAAAAGCCTCAATTCAACTATGGAATTCTATTTATTAAAATAATGGAAAATAGGAGAAAAGGGAGGTGAAAGGTCACAATTTGCATGTGAGGAGGAAAATGAAGGAAAGTAATGGAAATTGAAGAAAATAAAGGCTTTGTTAATAAAAAGGATTTTGAGGATCAGTTAATGGCTTTTAACAATGTTAGTTTTTTGTCAGTTCAGTTTTGGAGCTCTCTCTCTATTGTCTCTCTCATACTCATGGACACTTAGAGTTTCTTGGAGCACTCTTGGAGGAGTGTGGCATACTAGGGATTTGGAGCAAGAAAGTGCAAGAGGACATCAGGATCAGCAACTACAATGAGTTTTTCTTACAAGTAGCAAGTTGCAAGTATGATTTCCATTTTAATTTTGGTATGCTTGGCACATGCATGTGGTTTCTTGGTTATGATATGTTATTAGCATGGAGGATTTCATGGGTTAACGGTGGATTCACCTAGCCTTGCCATTTCCTGGATAACCATGGTGTTGTGTGTGTCTTTCCTTTCGTTTTTTGTTTGGTTCTCATGTTCCTTATGGTTGTGGGTTGAATTACTAGTTCCTGGAAGCCTTGGTTGGACAAACGCTCTAGAAGCCCTGTAATAGCTTGCGTTGAGTTACTAGTCCTAGAATCCTTGGTTGGATAAGTGCTATGGAATCTCTTTGTGGGTTGAATTACTAGTTCTGGAAGCACTGGTTGGACAAACACTATAGAATCCTGACAACAATTGTGGATTGATTTACTAGTCCTGGAAGCCTTGGTTGGAACAAATGCTATTGAGCCCTCGAAAACTTGGGTAGAGACCAATCTAGTGATGGTTAGTGGTGTGTGATCATGAGGTGGAATCATTGGTTGAGGTTTGATGTGGTTTGGCCTTTGGAAGCCCTTGTTTGGTTTGGTTTTGTTTGATTTGTTCCATGAGATCCCATATTCATGCTTGGAATATGGCACGAGGGTGATTGGTTGAAAGAGAGATTTGGTTCGGCCAATCAATGGTCGGGTGGTACATGGAAGTCCCAGACCTAGTTGCATTTTTCATATGTTAATAAGAGCTCCTTTCCTCTTGTATTTGATGGGTAAACATACTTGTTCATGTGTGGTTTTTATGGTTGTTATATCTTTGTCATTGGTGTGACATGTATATTACATGTTTATGATATGTTTGACAAAATTCCTATCATGGATAGTAGGGGTTAGGTCAGTTTATTGTTCAAATGTTTGCATTAGTACCCTTGTTTCTATGTTATTTATCATTTCTATAAGTTTCATGAAGTTATGGGTAGTGGTCTGAGCCCTGGTCCTATAAAAGTGGTACAAAATCTAGGGTTTCTGGCACAAAACTACCTAAAAAAGGCCACAGTTGCATGGATTCCTTGTGGTGGGAGCGACTAGAGGGTCCTAGTCCCATGCATGCCTTGTCATTAGAGCGACTGACGCTTTAGCGCAGTGAAAAAGCAAGTTGTTTAGGGCGTTAGTCAACTAAATGTGTAGGTTGGCTCCTAAAGGTGTTGTAGCATGTGTGGAATATCATAATGGTTTTGTTTTGTCGGTTCCAATTCCTTAACTATGCATGGGGATTTGAATAATATCATAGTAACTATTCTTCACATGTTTACCCCGGTGAATTGTTTAGCTTGGGTAAATGTGGGATGAGGGTGTTATAGAGGGGTATCAGCGCATGGTTCACCCCTTGGAATGGATGGGCGGTGTGAGTTAGTCATGCATACATATCGATTGCATATGTGTTCCTTATGCTTGTTATCTATGTGCTTGTTGCATATGCATGGAGTTGGTCACAGTTGCAGTGATGTCGTCATGTGAAAAGTGGATGGTGTTGTTGTTAGATGTGATTGTCATGAGTACATGTCGGTTGTGCATTGGTCATGCATGTTAGTGTTTACATGTTGTTATAAATACATTGAGATGGTGATAGTTGTCTTGCATGAGGTCATGGTATGTGGTTGGTATGGTCATGCATTGATGACTGGATAATGGTTGGAATGATGATTAAATTTTGATATGATTATGTTTATATATGTATTTTTCTAATATAGTTGGTGTTGCAGACGATATATCCTCCCCTTAGATAAAATGAGGTATGTTGGTTTGTTTATGATTTGGTTTAGCTGAAATGATATACCTTGCAGGAAGAGAAGATCAAATATCAATAGCAAGATGGTAGACTACAACTCATGAGATTCTCCCTATAGATCAGATGAGAAACATGGTGAGGGACATTCACCTGACATAGCAAACACTTTAAGAAGCTTGAAGGAAAAAATAAGGAGTTGCAAAGAAGGCAATGACTGAATCATTTAATCATAAGAGAGACTTGCTAGGGTACAGGAGAAACAAGAGGAGGTTAATGTGGTGATTCTTCAGAGCTTGTCAGACTTGTAGAGATAGGGACCACTTAGAATCTGTCATGGACAGAAGGATAGGACTAATGGAGCACATGGTAGCAGGTCACATGGTGGGCACAGGTTGGATAGAGATGACACAGTCAGAGATGGCATATTTTTTGGATACACCTGATAGATGAGGCAATGGACATGGGGTTTACTGTAGTTCTTGTTAAGATAGATATCACGGTCATCATCATTATCATCCTTATAGGAGGAGTGACAGGGTATATTTGTTGGATGAGTTCAAGAAAGAAAATCCACCTAAATTTGATGGGGAAATGAAGAAGTCACAAGATTTCAAAGCATGATTGCTTGGTATGAATAAGTTCTTCAGGTTGCATGATTACTCAAAAAACATGAAGGCCAAAATAATTACATTTAGTCTTAAAGGTAAAGCATGCATTTGGTGGGAAGATGTAAAGAATGAGGTATTCATGAAGAGGAGTTGACTTGGAGTCAGTTCGAGAGACTATTTAGGAAGAAGTATCTATCAGAGAGATACTATGATGATAAAGAAAAATAATTATATGAGCTGAATGTGGAACCCATGATCAATGAGGAGTACACTAGCAGATTCTTGGAGCTATTGAGATATCTACCTTACCTCAAGGAGGAGAAGCCTAAGATCCAGTGATTCATCAGTGGGTTTCCGGTAGCATTCAAGGACAGGATTGATTTTGATGAGCCTAGCTCATTGGAGGAGGCCATCCGGAAGGTAAAGCATTGTTTTAAGCAATCAAAGTGCAAATCTGAGACTATGTCAGATTGGAAAGGTAATGAAAAAAAAGGAAAATGGGAAAAGAAACAAATAAAACCTCAAGATAAAGGCAACAAAGGGAATGTGGCATCGCATAAGGAGTTCAATGCATCTGATAGAGGACATGGATTTCAATTTGAGGAGAAGAACGAGGATATAGGTTGTAATCCTTTACATTGTTGGACTTTTTTGAAGAATCTTCGGCAAAAATCACATAGAAAAACTTATGTCGACGCGTTTTGAACCATCCAGTGTGGATCATCGTCAGGACAAGTTGAATGAGCAGATCTCATTTAGCACATTAAATAGATAGGGCAGAGAATCCATGACTCAACGGCTAAAAAATAACAGCTAGAAATGACATGATAACGGCTAGTTTGACCAAGATAAAGGAAATTAATATAATAATAATATTATTATTATCAATAATATTTTTCTTTCTCTTTTTTTTTTTTTTACTCTATGTTTGACGTTTATAACTAACTATTAAATTTTTTAAAAGTAATTCATTTTATATACTTTTTAATTTAATTCATTTTAATTTTTTCAACATATTTGAATTTATTTATTGTTTGATTTACTTATTATTAATTTTAATTTTAGAAGAAAATATTATTAATAATAATTATAATATGTTTGACGTTTATGATTAACTATTAATTTATTTTTAAATATTCATTTTATATATATTTTAAGTTAATTCATTTTAATTTTTTCAACATATTTGAAAATTTTTAATTTATTATTAAAAGAAAATATTATTGATAATAATAATAATATTATTATTATTAATTTCCCTTTATCTTGGTCAAACTAGCCATTATCATGTCATTTCTAGCTGTTATTTTTAGTCGTTGAGTCATGGATTCTCTGCCCTATCTATTTAATGTGCTAAATGAGATCTGCTCATTCAACTTGTCCTGACGATGAACCACAATGGATGGTTTGAAACGTGTCAACATAAGTTTTTCTATGTGATTTTCGCCGAAGATTCTTCAAAAAAATTGATATGGATCACAGAAGTCTCAGTTCAATAATTGTTGGACTTGTGGTGAAGATCATTGTAGGAGAGATTGTCCACAACATCAGGGTGGTAGACTACAAATCTCAGTGCTTAAGAGTCACAAAGAGTGGGGGATTTTGGATAGAGTGTTCCATGAGTCTATGTAGCATTGGAGAAGAGGTGGGCATATCACTAGGCACCTATTATTGAGATGGATGGTAAGCTTTGTGATCAAGTTGTTTCTATTTTGAATGACCCTAGATCTAATTATAGTTATGTTAATCCTGACCTTGTGGATAAGTGTGGTTTGAATAACAAAGTGCATGTAGAATCTTGGTTAGTGTAGTTGGCTACATGTACAAAGAAGAGAGTTCATCACTAGGTAAGATCTCGTGCATTTGAGTTGAATGGTATGCCTACATCAAGACATTTGAACGTACTTTCCTTGGTATCATACAATATGTTGTTGGGCATGTATTGGTTGTACCTTCATAGGACCAATGTGGATTGTTATGACAAGGCTATTGAGTGCTTGGATGACAGTGGGGAACAAAGAGTATTGTAGGGTAAGAAGAAGGAAACATGGTGATAGCTATGCACGTGAAGCACAATTATAGGAAAGGGTGTGTGTGCGTATTTTAGTTACAAAGGTAAGGAAGTTAATGATGCAAATGTATTGAGAAGGTACCTAGTTCTCAATAGTTTTAGGATGTGTTTCCGGCAGATATTTCAAAGTTTCCACCTCACAGGGAAGTGGACTTTTCTATTGAGTTAGTACTAGGGGAAGCACCAACATCAAAGGAAGGTTACAGGATAAGCAAATTAGAGTTGGTGGAGTTAAAGTTTAATTTGAAGGAGATGCTTGAAAAGGGATACATTAGGCCAAGTGTATCACCTTAGGGTGCACCAATGTTGTTTGTGAAGAAGAAGGAAGGTATTCTCAGGTTATACGTTGATTACAGGAAGTTGAATAAGGTAACCATCAAGAACAGATATCCATTGTTGAGGATTGATGACTTGTTTGATCAGTTGAAGGGAGTAGTAGTGTTCTCGAAGATTGATCTGAGATTAAGATACCATCAGGTATATGCATTAAGGAAGAGGACATCTACAATACTGCTTTTTGGACTAGGTATGGGAATTATGAGTTTGTTATAGTTCCATTTGGTTTGACTAATGCTCCAGCCACTTTTATGTGCTTGATGAATAGTGCGTTTCGTCCTTATTTGGACAAGTTTGTTATTGTATTCATTGATGATATATTGGTATATTCTAAAAATGAGGAAGAGCATGTTGAACACTTAACAACAGTATTGAGATTGTTAAGAGAGCATCAGTTGTATGCCAAGCTTAGAAAATGTAGTTTCTTTTAGAAAAAGGTACACTACTTGGGCCATGTAGTTTCCAAGGAAGGCATAGCAGTGGATCCAAAAAAGATAAGGGTTATCATGGAGTGGGAAGTGCCTAGAAATGTGGATGAGGTAAGATCATTCATGGCGTTAGCAGGTTATTACAGGAGGTCCATTAGGAGATTCTCATAGCTTTATTATCCTATTATGTCATTGCAAAGGAAGGGTAAAATTTTTGAATGGACAGAGGAATGCACAACCAATTTTGAGTAGTTTAAGCAGTTGTTGAAAAATGCTCTAGTTCTAAAGATTATAGATCCGGAAAAAGAGTTTGTGGTATGTACAAATGCTTGCAAGAGAGGACTTGGTGGGGTCCTGATGCAGTGAGGACATGTAGTATGTTATGAATCAAGGGAACTTGGTGAGGATGAGCATAATTATCTGACTCATGATCTTGAGTTGGCATAGATCATCCATGCTTTGAAGATGTGGATACATTATCTTCTTGGTAGGAAGTTTATCTTGATGAGTGATCACAGTGGATTGAGGTATATGTTTGACCAATCGAACCTAAACGCAAGACAACTATATGGTTGGGCACAATCAGTGAGTTCAATTTTGAGATCACGTACATTAAAGGTAAAGAGAACATGGTTGCAAATGCTCTTAGCAGGAGGATACATGTAAATCATATAACAGTTATGATATCTTATGGGACAGACTTACAGGATTAGATCTTATAGGAAGGTCAGTAGGATGACATGTATAGGGAGCTTATGCACAGGTTATAGCAGGGTACAGGTGATCATGATGTGGACTATCATCTCACAGTAGATGGTTCAGATTTAGGGACAAGATATATGTACCAGGAGACAATGAGCTCAAGAAGCTTATCTTGATAGAATTTCATGCTAAGTCATATTTAGGTCACCCAGGATATCAAAAGACATTGAGAATGGTGAATAAGTTCTATTATTGGCCGAAGTTGAAGAAAGAAGTGGCAGAGTTTGTGGCTAGGTGCTTGGATTGTCAAGAGGTCAAAGTAGAGTGTAAGCATACATGTGGATTACTTTAGTCTATTTTGATTCCAAAGTAGAAATGGGAGGTCATTTCCATGGATTTCATTACAGGTTTGTTGAGGACATCTAGACAACATGATTTTATCATGGCCATGGTTGACAAGTTAACAAAGGTAGCGCACTTCATTCCAGTAAAGTATACATATTCAGTTGTTGATACATAAGTATACATCGAAGAAGTAGTGAGGTTGCATGGTGTACCAAAGAAAATTGTCTGAGACGGGGATGCCAAGTTCACTTCTAGATTCTAGAAATAGTTATTTGCATGTTTTTGTATAGAGTTGGATTTTAGCACAAATTATCATCCACAAACAAATGGATAGACAGATAGGGTCAATAGGATATTGGAGGATATCTTGAGTATGTATGTGATACATCAGCAATAGAAGTGGGAAGAGTATCTTCCACTGGTTGAGTTCGCTTACAACAATGGGTGCCATAAATATTTGAGGATGAGTCTATTTAAGGCATTGTATGGGCAAAGTTGTAATACTCTTATCAGTTGGAGTGATCCAATGAATAGAGTGTTGATTGGACTAGACATGTTGGCAGAGATGGAACAGGAAATGCAGGTAATCAAGAATAATTTGAAGGCAACACATGATAGACAGAAAAGATATGCATATCAGAATAGGATGTTTAAGGATTTTCAGGTTGGGGAATAGGTGTACTTGCACATCAAGCCTAAGAAGAGCTCCTTGAGGATTGGACCATGTGCCAAGTTGGCACCTCGATTTTTTGGACCTTTCAATATTCTTGAAAGGATTGGACCAGTAGCCTATCGACTTGCACTTCCTCTGACGATGAAAGACATGATGTTTTCTCGGTGTCATTACTTAATAAGTATGTTAAAGATGTTGATCATGTGAATGAATGGCTTGTATTTCATGTGGAACCTGAAGGAGAATTCTAGTTGGAACCACAGTGCATTTTGCATAGAAAGATGCTCATGCTCCGTAACCGAGACATCGAGAAGGTTAAAGTGCAATGGAAGCAGTTTGGGCTCGATGAAGCTACATGGGAGATGGCGGATGAGATGCGGGCTATGTATTCTTCTCTATTTGCTTGTTGAGAAAATGTTTTTGGCATATGTTTTTATGTGATGTTTGGTATATGCATATATGTATATGGATGTAAATACCACCACGAGTTGTGTTATAAAGATCTAATAAGCGGTATGGGTGTCATGTCATTATGGTTGTCATGTGGTTATGTTCTCATGTTGGTATGCTTCTCAGTAGGATAATTATTGTAAATACTGCAAAAAGCTAAGTTATAAATCTCCATGGACAACATGTTTTGATTTTCAATAGTATTGCTCATTGTAGTTGTCATTGAACACTGAGGATGGTGTTCCCCCAATGGGGACAGTTCTGTAATAGCCCTGGTTAAAAATCCATGTAATAAAGTTAATAAAGGCAAAATAATAACCATGGTCATGGGACACATGTTCCAAGCTGAATGTTGGGAAAAAAACATAGTGATGGGGATCACTTGTGATTAATTAATGGCTATGGAAATTGGAAAAGGCAATGGAAAAGGATTTGGAAATGCAAAGTGGCATTAATTGGCATTTTATATGTGAAAATAATGGAAATAGGAGAATAGGGATGTGAAAGATCACAGGTTGCATGTGAGAAGGAAAATGAAAGAAAATAATGGAAATTGAAGAAAATAGAGGCCTCATTAATAAAAAGGCTTCTCAGGATCAGTTCATGGCTTTTGACAATGTTAGTTTTTTGTTAGTTTTGTTTTGGAGCTCTCTCTCTCATATTCTTGGACACTTAGATTTTTCTTGGAGAACCCTTGGAGGAGTGTGGCATACTTGGGATTTCGACCAAGAAGGAAAAGGAAGAGCAGGAAAGCACAAGAGGACATTGGGATCAGCAACTACAATGAGGTTTGCTTGCAGGTACCGAGTTGCATGTATGATTTCCTTACTAGTTTTGGTATGCATGGAACATGCATGTGGTTTCTTGGTTATGAGTTGTCATTAGCATGGAGGATTGCCTAGATTGACAATGTATTTTCCCACCCTTTCCATTTCCTAGATATCCATGGTGTTGTGAGTGTCTTTCCTTATATTTTCTAGTTGGTTCTTATGTTCCTTATGGTTGTGGGTTGAGTTACTAGTTCTTAGAAGCCTTGGTTGGACAAACGCTCTAGAAGCCTTGTAACAACTTGGGTTGGGTTACTAGTCCTGAAATCCTTGGTTGGAAAAACACTCGGGAAGCCATCGGTGGGTTGATTTACTTGTCCTAAAATCCCTGGTTGGACAAATGCTTTGGAAGCCCAATAACAACTGTGGGTTGGGTTACTAGTCCTGGTAACCCTAGTTAGAACAAACGCTCAAGAACCCTAGACAACTTGGGGAGAAACCAACTTAGTGATGGTTAGTGATGTCCGACCATGAGGTGGAATCATTGGTTGAGGGTTGAGGTGGTTTGGACTTTAGAAGCCCTGGTTTGTTTTTATTTGATTTGTTCCATGATATCCCACATTCATGTTTGGAATATGGCATAGGGGTGATTAGTTGAAAGAGAGATTTCATTCAGTCAATCTATGGTCGTGTGGTACATGGAAGTCCTAGACCTAGTTACATTTTAGCATATGTTAATAACTTCTCCTTTCTTCTTGTATTTGATGGGTCAATATTCTTGTTCATATGTGGTTTTTATGGTTGTTATATCTTTGTCATTTTTGTTGAATATATGTTGGTTAAGAATATGTTTTATGACAATTATAATGTATGGCTCTTATCATGTTTTGGTTAGTATATGAAATTTTAGTGAATGAATGATCTAATATATAACAATGCAACTATTGTGAGGAGATATCTGTCCTCTTTGACTATTCTCAAATAAGTATGAGACCTCTATGCTCATATATGTTGTTGTGACTTCTATATTACATGTTTGTGATATGTTTGACAAAATGTCTATCATGGATAGTAGGGTTTAGGGAAAATTCTCGTTTAAATGTTTGCATTAATACCCTTTTTTCTATGTTATTTATCATTTCTGGAAGTTTCATGAATTTTTGGGTAGTGGCCTGAGCCCCGGCCCTGGAAAAGTGGCACAAAATCTGGGGTTGCTGGCATAGAACTACATGAAAAATGCCACATTCACATGCATTCCTTGTTGTCAGCGAGACTGGAGGGTCCCAACCACATGCATGCCTTGTCATGGGAGTGATTGAGGCTCTAGGGTAGTGAAAAAGAAAGGTTTCTCAAGGGTTGGTCACCTCAAAGTTTTGGTTGGCTCTTGAAGGTGTTGTATCATGTGTGGAAGGTCAGAATGGTTTTATTTTGTTGGTCCCATTTCCTTAGATGTACATGGGGGGTTGAATCATATCATAGTAACTCTTCATCACATATTTACCCCGATGGATAGGTTAGCTTGGATAAATGTGGGAGGAGGGTGTTACACTCATCATGTTCGCTCATTGCTCTATATTCTCGACTTAGAAAAAGTTTGATTACAAAGTGAACCCATCAAGGAAATGAGTGCATCAGCACAATATTATTCCTTGATTGACAACCCTTCGTTGTTTGGAAGTGTGACCTATGCCCTCCAAGGGCACATAGCGCACTCCTTAAGCCATTTTCCCTTCCTTGTTTTGAACTGTGCCCTTTGAGAAAGCAAGCCTTCCTTTGAGTGCATGTCTTCGACTTGAAGAAGTACGCCCTACTTGAGAGCATGAGCACACAACGAAGACTTGAAGCTCAACCCTTCAACCTTCAATAATATGCCTTACCCTTTTTGGACTTTGAGTTCACGAGTGCACTCTAAAGCCCTAAAGCTCCACCCTTCACCCTTCAACAATGTTCCATGCAGTCCCATATACCTTCTTGAGTGTGTGAGCACAACCAAAGCCATGAAGCCTCTCCCTTCATTCTTCTGCTTTGTGCCATGCGCCCTCATTGTCTCCCTTGAGCACACTTGGGAAGCTTGAAGACTTCTCCTTCGTCCTTTGAATTTGAGCCATGCGCCATACCCTTATTGCCTCTTTCTCTTGATCACATGAGCACATGCCAAAGCTCTGAAACCTCTTCCCTTCAGCCCTTCATCCTTTTGAAGTGCACCCATAATCTCTCCTTACTCTTTCCAAGTGCACTATTAAGGCTTGAACAAAAAATATTCATGAAACATGTTAGAATAGGAGATTTTTAGGCTGATGGTTTCTTGCAATGAGTGATTGAAACTACAGGTATTTCTGGAACATCGTGGCAAGCATGCCTGAAGAAGATCAAGCAAAGAAGTCAAACGAAGGAAGCATTAAAAGAACAAGAACACATTGAAGTCTTGATGATCACAACACCTCTAAAAGCTCCATAAGATCAAAGACCCTTTGGAGGGTGAAGATATTAACGATCAAAAGTTACATGAAGAATGAAGACACCAGTGGCAACCATGTCACCATTGAAGAAATTCCATGTCATCATTCACTATTGGCCCTAGTCATCAAGGACAATGCATCTCACGTCTTCATCACATGATGATGTGGAAGTTATGATGTAATTATTGTAAAGACAAATAAGTGGAAATTCAAGAGTCATGTATGGAGGAAAGATTCATGGAACTCTAAAAGACATGTAATACCAAGAGTCATATGTAATTCCAAAAGTCATTTGGAAGTCCAAAGGTTGTAGAAGTCCAAAGTTCATTAGGAGTTGGAAGGTCAACAGTCATGGGGATGTGAAAGATCATGCCTCAAGTTATAAAAGGATCCTCATTACTCATGCAAATGGACTTTTAAACTTGGCTTCTGCCATAAGGCACTAGAGAGATATAGTTAGTAATTTTTTGGAGAAAGTAGTGGCTCTAATGCTCCACCATTGCAGCTAGTGATGTTCACTAAACTTATGTATCTTGGAACTTTTGCTTAATACTTAAAGCCTTTCAGCCAACACATTTTCACATGGATTGTAGATGTTTCTAAGACTATCCTTTGAGTGTTTATCATTCATGTTTTCTCTCACATGTACTGAAGTAATTGAACTATTTTGGTGACTTTGGTGCTTAACCTATTGGAAATGTGCTGTAATATTTGTAACAATCGTCACATCTATGTGAACTATTTTGCTTGATGTTAGACGACTCTTTCTCATGTGTGTGTGTCTCCATTATGGTAGTAATATTACTTCTCTATTAGAGGCTCACTTTATTTCCCCTTGATAATGACAGAACCTTGATACATCTGCAATCAAACATTCACTAGCCACACTCTCTTGTTCATTAAACACATGTTTGCTTCTCTCTTGTGCTAACAGCTAAACCCAAGGCATATCTTTAAGTAAACGACAATAAGGTTTCATTCTGGATGTGACTCCTACACAAAATGGTATGAGGTCTAATTGGGACCTTATAGCGGGGAGATCCCTTGTATGTTGGTGACATCCAACATTATCAACGTTATGACACTAGAAGGAGGGCCGCCAATTTTTTATGGCTGATAACTCTACACACCTTAATCATTCTTCTTCTGGACAAGTGTTACGCTAGACAAATCCCTCTTGTGGATAAGAGCGATCTCCTTAGATCCTTGACAGAAACTAGAAACAAGCAAGACAATTGAACTATCTATTTACGTAAGTTGGACTTGTTTGAATTATAAGAATTAAGTCTAATGGATGAGCCTCTTACCTATTTCAATAAATGCTCGATGAATATCCCTTGTTGTGATTTGATGCATCTCCCCAATGATTGATAATACCTGCAATCATCAACCATAAAAGGATCAAAATAACACGTGACATAATAATCCAAGCAAAACTCAACCTAATGATCAAGGAAATTAGGAATTGAATTTGCCTTAATAAACATTATAAACCATTCATCACTCCAATAAGAGAAATCGATGGGATAAAGTGTTAATTTGTATTAATCAAAGATAAATAGGAGCCTTACAACCTTCACCTTGATGCCGTGAGGTCCCTTCCAAATGCCTTCAATCTCCTCCTTAGATGACAAGCTTTCCAATCTCAAACTAACAACATAAGTTTACTTCTCTAAGTTATGACCTCCTCAATCCCTCTTGTCATGCGGAAAGAGTTAATTTTGCAGACAAAACCAATCTCCCTAGAAGCTTAAGGCTTTCTAGTGACAAACAAGAGAATTAAGAACAATCCTTCTCTAAATATGCATTTAACATACAAGAAATCAAGTGTTTAGATCCTACCTGTAGTCCAAAGCTGTTGTAGTAGTCCAGCCTCGTCGATCTGGATGAGCTCCTCCTTCTCTTCGAAACCTGCATTCACTAACAATCAAACGATTAAATAGCACCTGAATATCTCATAAAATAAAACATATTCAACATACAGACCAAGGAGTATATGAAACAACTCATTAATAACAAATTGTTGAGAAGAATGGACTTATTTGTATTAATAGGAAACAGAAGAAACCATTACAACCTAAGCCTTGGTGTTGTGCAAGTTCCTCCCAGGGTCCAGCAAGAGTTTTCCTTTACTTTGATAAGCTCACCCACTTCCAAATGAAACAAGAAAGGATAGGAATCTCTCCTCACAAGCTTCTACAAGGAAGTCCTAATTGCAGCAGCATCTACCCTTTGGAATGTTCAGCTTTCAACCTCCCCTCCTCTGGCCCAATGCCTGTATTTATAGTGTTCTAGAGGAAGTTATTCAGGTCCAACATCAATGGGATACTCCCTCTTTTGGATGGGGTAGCTCCTCTCTTGATGGGATAAGTTTCTCTTTCATAGGGATGCATGAACCATCTGGAGGCGCTCAATACACGTCAAACAATCTTCTAGAATGCTCTAGAAATGACCACAAGTAACTTTTTTAAGATGAAACTCGCGCCTTTTGACTTTTACAGGAGTACGCACCCATCCCTTGACTTACAGAGCGTACAAGTACGCAGGTACAATGAGCTTGGGATGCGTACACGCAGGCAAGGTAGAGAGAACCTGCGTACCCAGAGATAAACATGATTTTTAATGACTTTCCCTCTTTCTTGAAGTTTGACATGGAGAGCAGAGGTATCAGGCTTGACAAGGAGGATAATATGACTATTGATGGAGCCATATTAACTGCAGATAGTCATGGTGACAAATTTCAGTGTAACAGTTACATTTATAGTAGATGGATGTGGTTCATCTGAAGCATCATTAATAAAGCTTGCATGCTCGTTTCTGCATCGTGTTGTAGCGAGGTCGAAGATACTCCCTTACATGGATAAGGTAAAATGGATTATGGACCATGCTGATATATCCAACAGGGAATTCAAGACACGGAACTAGGAAGTCATGGGATCATTTAGCCTAAGTAATTTGAGGTGTATGTATTACCTACCAGAACCCCACGCCAGTTATAACAAATAGTTTGTGGAAAAATTTGCCAAAGAGAACAAGGATTTGATAGAGTTCACTAAGACCAGGTTTGTGAAGGAAGAACCATTAAAGAAGGATAAAAAGGGTATTTATGCCACTGGCTCCCTCTCTTCTCCCTATTGTTTTGCTGCTGCAATGTTGTGTAAGCTATTTGGGAAGCTTGATATCAATAAGTTTTCATCTAAATGGTTGCCTTTATTGGATGTGGCCACCAATGCCAGCATAATGGATTGGGCCCAAATTTTATCGAATAATTTAGCTTTTGCTATTTTAAATTATAGAACTAAAAGAATTTTTGCTCAGAGGTTTTACCCTCCCTTATTTTTAGCTACCTACGCCATGGATGCTATTTGTTTCATGTCTAATTTTCCCATCATGGGGTGGAAATGGACAATACAAAACCCTCTACCTATTCAAGTCTACCACAAAGAACTATGGGAATCCAATTTCGTCACACATTTCTATAAAATTTGTCATGGATTGTTGCTTCCTATTCATAAAATGTTATATAACACAGATGCCCCAAGATTCTCCTTAGAAACTGAAATTGACATCCTCCCTATGGGAAGATGGTTTGGTGGGGATTTACTCACCTACATTAGGGTATTTGGGAGCATTGCCTCACCTCATGTGCTTCCTTTGTATGTTCTCGACAAACTTATGGCCCAAGAGATAGCTTACTAGACCTATGGTGTTGGGGGAATGAGCATAGAACTCAAGGATAAGAAGAAGGCCATCTGGCCTCAATTCCCTGTGGTCTGCAGGGCCTTTGCATTATTTTATTTGGGACATGCTTTTAAAGAGGTTGATAATATGCTAAGTCTACAACTACCAAATTTCTAAGGGAGGCAGTACGATCCCTTGGATACTATCAAGAATTTTACAACGATGGTCAACATAAAAGTGTTTGCTAAAAAATATGATATCTTTGATGTTGTCTTTCGGTAGAAGAGATCTCTTAGATACATTCTACTTATGGCACAAATTCAGTTCAACCAAGCGAAGCTTCAAGATTTTAATTGTTACAAAAAATAGAGGTTGGCGAATGTCCCATTGGACAAATTGTGCATTGAACCAATAAGGGAACCCACTCCCAGTATTAGTATAAGTGGAAGTTCAAGAGAAGAGAAGTGTAAATCAAAGTCCGAAAGGGAATTAGCTGAAAGATCCAATAAAAAGTCAGGGAGCGAACATAGTAGAAGTGAGGGGTCAGTTAAAGATATAGCTCAATCTACTCAAAATCCTGATCAGCAGGTTTTGTCCCCAAAACAGGCCAAGACTCTCGCTCCCCTCACAAAGCCAAAAAAGCCAATCATAGTAGATCTAGAGAAGGAATGGGAGAATTTAAATGAGCTGATCAACAATGAGGAACAAAGTGTATAGCCATTGAAAAACCCAGAACAAAAAACCATAGAGATGACCAACAAGAGATTGTTGGTCATCTGAAATTGTGTTGAAAATAGAGGAGATCCCTCCTATGGATGTATTTTACAGCCCACAACATAAGGTTGTTGTTAGGAGACAAAGGAAGAATTGGAAAATAGACACTGTGCTCTCACCAGAGGTTGAACTTTTGGACATGATTTGGCAAGACCGAACTACTGATCCATCAGAGAACCTGACTAGACTCTCTCAAATTGTAGGGGCATATGCTTATGCAACAATCGATAAGGCATATGAAGTTCAAATGTTATTGAAGGAAAAGGAGGATAAGATCTTTTTCTTGGAAAAACAACTATAGCATGCTAGCATCAGCCGAGAATCAGAAATACAATTAGCAAAGCTACAATAGGACTTCCAACAAATGCAGTTGGGTTATCAAAATAGTCTCGCTGATAAAGAACAACAGTTACAGGCCGCAATAGAACTGCATAAGGATGACCCTAAACTTGAAGAATTCGTCATAGAAGCCCTTTCCCTCAATGAACAACTCTTATAATAGAAAGAAATGGTTTTCCAAAAAGTCTTGCAATGGAATTCCCATTGCGAAAGAAGCAACTACATTACAAATCAAATCGTAGACTTTCGACTTGATTATGATTTAGTTTTTAAGAAAGTTTCCAAATTTGTAAATTGGCAGAAATCGGAGCAAGGAAAAAGAGTAGAATTTCTGAGGATTGATGAATCCCACAAAGAAATTCTATTTTCAAAATGGGATGCACAGCTCAAAGAAGTAGAGCAAGTGATGGAGGAGGCAGCAATAGCAGCAAGTAACATCATCTACTGCATCAACGAAAATTTGCATAAAGAAAATTTAATATTAGAAGCCACTCCAGGATTTCTCCCAAAGGCACAATAGCTACAAACAAGGTGGAAGCAAATGGAAGAAGTAAAGGCAGAGTCAATTAAGCAGATAAGTAAGTTAAGGAACACTTACTGGCAGGATCTAGTAAAACCACACAGCCAGTGGATGACTCTGAAGTGCCTCATAACCTTCGTCAAGAAGATAGCACCAGAACTCGTTGATTTCGTATTTGCAGGTCAATTGAAATCCAAGGTCAGTCAACCGACGCTCTTGAAGTCCATGTTGGACATTTGCAACTTAAAAGAACAGATGCATAATTTAGCATAAATAGAGTTTTAGTTTGATTTCAGTTCATTTCTGCTTTGAATGAGGATGGTCGTTTAAACCTCCTCTTATATTTTTGTAATAACTATTTTTAGATTTTAGATAGTAGTATTTTAACCCTTCTCATTGCATTGGAGAAGGGTCCATAAATTTGTCAAAAGTAATTCTTCAAAACATGCACTTTTTCTTCGTCTGAGGAGGTTTTGATAAATGAATGGAAAGAGATTTATTTTTATATGAGTTTGATGTCTGCTACTAAAATGCAATTCTGTAGTCTTAGTGGATATTGAATTATTTGGAGATAAATCTATATCGCTGAAGCTCATGAGTAGAACCTATTATCAATGGTACTTTTATCTCTTGATACTTTTTGCTTATGTGCCAAGTGATATATTATTTTTAGTTATTTATATATGAAAGCCTAAATGATTAGTTGTCATTATTGCACTTTTGTACGGTGATAACTATTCCTTTTATGCTGAATGTATGAATGACTTATTATGCGATGTGTTTATCATATTTGTTTCGGCTAATTTCTTATACGAAATAATCATTTTTAATGGGTTACTTTCTCATAGTGATTGAATGAATTTTACTACCAATCGTTGTTGGAAATAATTTTAGATCGCATAAACAAAGTGTTACTCCTGGGATAGTTTAAAGTTAGATGTTTTCCTTCATTAGAATAAAATTGCATATGTTAGATCAGATTTAGAATAAAGAATTCTCCCCATAAACCTTTAAAAATAAAAACATCATCCCCTGAGTATCATCACAAATAGATTGGGAAACGGGTCCCATCATCCCCAGTCATAGCCACTATTCCAAACGGAAAAGGAGTTGCTTTCAAGGTCTAGACCAGGTGGTTATCCCCTTGTTGTAGACCCAATTTTCAGGGCTTCAACATGTTTGGCACTAGAAGGAGGGCCTGAACTATGAAGGGCAAGAAAATTTAAATCCACAACCCATTCTGAGAGTAAATCGCCCTCAACATCTCCCCCAACTTCTCCATCGCATTTTAAATCTCCAAATTCTAAGCGAGAAGTTGAGAAAACAAAAACCGCTACTAAAAACCTGGACACCTCAGATAAATCCACTCTTGAACCTCCTGAAGTTCAGTCCTTAATTCAAACAATTCAAGTATTTTCCATATCACCACAGAAGTCTGAGTTATCTCAAGGCAACGTGACTTCACAATACATTCCTTCCCATCCTCTTACTAGATTACAGAGTGAAAATCTTGGCATTGAACCAACAAAATTTGCTCTGCCAAAGAGGAAAAGAGAAAGGAAGACACCGGAAGGGTCTGATAGTGAGACTCTTTCATCGTCATCATTCATTTCATCCAATCCATTGCAAAGTCAACCATCCACTCCCCAACTCCATATCGTTGTTCAATAGGGTACTGGAACTTCATTGTCATCTTCCCAAACACTCGTAGCATCTCAACGATGGCAAGAAATCCTCCACCAAGTCCATGGGCCAATTCAGGGGCAGTTGCAATGCCTGCACCCTTGAGTTAATTACCAACTCATCCTTAAAAATGGTTGCCAAAGTTTAACCCAGATGTAGGTGTACTAGCAAAAGAACACATAAGCAACTTTATGTTGTCAATAAATTTAAATGGAGTTATCGAAGAAGACGCTATTGTTAGGCTTTTCCCATATACCTTACAAGGAGCTACTAGGTCCTGGTATTTTTTATTACCATCAGGATCCAATACTAGTTGGAATATTTTCCAAGAGTAGTTCCTGACAAAGTTCGGTGATGATAGGTCTACAACGACATTAATCAATGACCTCTCAAATCTTAAAACTAAATCAAGAGAACCTATCAAAGATTTCAAACTCGCGATTTAATAAACTCTTAGATAAGATCCCTACCACATCCAAGCCTAGTGAAGAAGTTTGAAGTGAATGGTACATATATGCCTTACCTTTGAATATAGCAATCTTTGTAGATATTAATTTATGTTCTCTGGTAAATTTCTTAACAATTGGTATCAGAGCCAAAGGTTGTGTATTGGCTTCAGAAAAATTCATTTGTTGCCAAGGGTTATTTAGCCTAATAGACATAGAAATGATTGATACATAGTTTGTTCACAAATCTAATCTAAATCTAGCCAAACAAGGTTCTACAAAGGCAGATAGATGAAGGGGAGGAAGCTTCAATCTGTAGCGGCCATGAAAGATTTGTTGCAGGCGAAGAGACAGGAGGTAGAGGATCAGGAGGAGCAAGAGCGGTTGTTTTTGTGGGATTCTTCGACAGCAATAGAGAGAGCTCGGAGCAAATCTGTGTCTTGGCGAGGTCGTAAGCAAGAAAGGTTAAGTGGCATGGAAGAGAATTCTGATGCCATGGATATAGATCAACCAAACAAGAAGCATCGCATGTTATCACACTCCAAATCCAGATCAAGGCCTCCTGGTGAAGTCACCCTAGGCGAGATTTTCAAGGATTCATCTCAGAAATTAAAGGCAGTTAAACTTGGGAAGAAGGCAGTAAAGAAATAAAATAAGGATGCCCGCAATTGAGAGAAGATCGGTCAGAATAGCAGCAGCAAAAATAAAAATAAAAAATTAATGAAGTCAAAATTATTGCATGTAAATGGTCATACTACTGTAAAACCTGGTAGGGCATGTGTATCTCTGGGTAATCACCGGTAAAGTATGGGTTAGACCTAGGTGATAGGGGTGATGTTGGGTTAACAATACCCCGGGTAAAAACATTGAGGGAGGTAAGAGCTAGAGTGAGCAGGATTGTCTCACTTAGCAGGTTTGGCTGGAGTTAGTCAAGGAACCCCAAGTCAAGTTTAAGGGGGGGAATTGTTTGGTAAATTTGATTCGGGATAGAGTCAAAGGAGGTTAAATAGTGATGGTTTTGGGGCACATGGTATTGTGCACCCATGGTATTCTGCCTATGGTATTATATGTAATGGAGCCTATAAAAGGCTAGAAGGACTTCATTGTAATGTAAGGCCTGAAGGTGAGCGGTGAAGGCTCACTTGGCCAGATTGGCCAAGGTTTTGGCCAGGATAATGAAATTTCATTATGATCAGGTTTTTCCCTAGATTTGGGGTTTTCCCAGATAAACATGTGTGTTTATGGTTGTTGCTGATTATTTTTTATATTTGTTCCTCTCAGTAATTCTCCGTAATTAATTTGTATTTTTGGGTAAATTTCTTAACACGTATCTTAGCTTTAGAAGAGAAAAACGTTGTTGATCAAAGAAAATCTAAGAAATTTGCTTTTAGAGATGACCCTAAGAAAAAACAATCAAAGGACCCATTTGGCTTGGAAGGTTTACAGAAAGTTTTAAAAATCATGTCTAATGAAATGGTTGATATTAAAAACAAGTGGTAGAGACTTCTTCTAATAAACCTTATAAGCCTTTCAGGAGGTATCCTTCAACCGATCCAAAGCCTCCTAATGCTATAACAAACGTAGAATCGGAAGGAGAAGAAGAGGAATTTTCAAATGAAGAATATACTGATGATGATGAAGTTGTAGAAATACAAGGAATGTGGGACTTCATCCTTACAAATGATGAAGATCAAAATGCATTACCAGTCACTACTAGAAGCAGAAATCAACTTTTTCCTCCACAATCCAGTTCTAAATAAAAAAACCCAAGCCCAACTTCTAAAGATAAAGTCACAGGTAAGAAATCATCACCAAAGGTGACTCAGACAAACCTAGTCCAATTTGATTCATCAACTCCATCTAAAATGTTTATCATTTCTGATGAAATGGAGTATAATATTGTTGAAGACATGAAAAAGACTAGGGCCGACATTACTTTTCATGAGCTGAGTAATTGAAACATCAACAGAAACTACTTTTGAAAGAGTTGCATGCAGTACATGTTGCACCTCTTCCTGCCAATGTAATCTCACAAGCTACTCACGAAATGGGGAGACCTCCAACTGTTATGTCAAATAAAGTTGACCCAAATGACATTTCTTTAATTGGAGGAAGGTGAAAATCCCATACTCCTCCACTCCTCCTTACCTTTAAAGTTTTCAATAAAAATCTGGATAACTGCTTGGTAGACTCTAGTGCTTCATCTAATATTTTGCCTAAGACAGTTTGTGCAAAGTTAAATGTCCAACCTCAAAAGTCTGTAATACACAATGTAGCTGGATCAGTCTCAAGTTGAAGTTATTGGCGAACTCAATCAAGTGACCATAATGCTTTCATTGAATTCAAAGGTATCTCAAGTCATTGATATTCTCGTTGCAAACATTCCTGAATTTTATGGATTAACTCTTAGAAGAATTGGTCTGAAAAGCTTCACATTTATGTTGCAACCAACTAGTCTCACATGTGGCTCCCTTACAATCGTAAACCAAATTAGATAAAGGTTGAGCGAGAAAGACACCAAAAGTACATAGTAACGGAGTTAGAAGGAGAAAATGAACCTATAGCGTACAGCAACAATATAGTTGGGAACTATTATGTTGACTCATTTTTAGGACATTTCAATGCTCATACTTCACCTTTTTTACAAAATTCAGGTTTATCTCAGGTAGAAAATTTTTCTCAAACGAATAGTTCTAAATGCATTAATTTTGTAGATAATCATGTAAATAAATCTTTGTTGTGGAAATTACTTTTCAATGGTTCTAAGTCTAATGATGGAGAAGGAGAAGGTTGTATATTAATTAGTCTAGAAGAAAAGAAAACCATGCTAACCTGTAGACTCGAGTTCGATTGCACAAATAATACTGCAGAATATGAAGCTCTAGTGCAAGGGTTATACAAGGCAATCGGACTTGACATCAAGTATCTACAAGACTTTGGTGATTCTGAGATTGTTATCAAGCTAGTATGAAATACTATACATTGTCTATCACGTCACTTAAAGCATTATCAATCGTTAGTACAAGACCTGACTGCACACTTTATAGCATTTAATATTTCATCCATTCCCAGTCTCCAAAATGCTAGTGCTGACCTCCTGCCTAATGTTGCTTCCAATCTCATTCCCTTAGAAACTATAGTCCAGACAGATTCTCAATCAAATTGAGCTTTAGACCCTCCATCTCGGATAATGTCACCAACTAGAGAGTTTTTAACGATGACCCTAATATTATAGGTTTTCTGACCTCAGAAGGCTCTTACAATAATCAAATAATTGATGAAGACCAACATGACAAGAAGTTACAACAAGGAAGCACCAATAATGATATACCCAAATCTATAGTCAAATTGGAATACTTATATGACTTAAAGATAGATTCAAAAGACCAACCAATTCAAAACTTCAAAGTTCAACTCTGAGATATGAATTAGTGAATGTAGGAACTAATATAAAGCCACAGAATACCAACTTAGGTCTTGGTCTAACTCCAGAGGACAAATAAGCCTTCATTCGACTTTTGAAGTAGTATAAAAATGTCTTTGCATGGAATTACGATGACATCAAAACTTACCATACTTCAATCATACAGCATACAATTCTGATGATCTCAGAAGAGAAGCCAGTCCAGCAGAAGCTAAGAAAAATCCATCCTAATCTGGAGAGCCAGATTAAGTTTGAGCTGAATAAATTATTGAAAGCCAAAATTATTTTTCCTGTTCGCCATTCTAGATGGGTTTCCAACCTGGTACCAGTCAAAAAGAAAAACAGAGACATCCAGATTTGTATTGACTTTCGAAATCTCAATAAAGCCTGCCAAAAGGACAATTTTCCATTACCACCTATGGAACAAATATTACAATCAGTTGCAAGGTCTAAATTGATGTCCTTCTTAGATGGTTTATCAGGATATAACCAAATTTTAGTCCATTCAGATGATTAATTGAAGACAACATTCAAAACCAAATGGGGCACATATGCATATCAAAAGTGTTATGTTATGGTATGTTCTATGCTTATAACAATTTACTTCTTTTTCTAATTATATTCCATAGATTAGCAATCACATGTAGATAAAGTAAAGTGCAGATAGAACATTAAACGATTAATAGAAAACAAGCCAAGACAAGAGACGCAAGATGTGGAGGCTACCCAGGGGCAAACCCCACAATGTGTGGGGAAACCCTTTGATCAAATCTTATTTTATCTTCAATAATTCAGCAGAGAGAAATAATATAATAAATCTGATTTATATCAACAGTAGCAAACCCTAGATCAGTAGCATCAACATTAGCGGCTTCATCATCAATCTAGGGCAAACGATATCTCACAAACTGACTGTTGGATCGGCTTGATTCCACCACCAAAAGTTGCAGCTTCTAGAGGAGGTTCAGATGAACCTAAAACACAGTTTATATGAGGAGCTATTTTGGTCCACGGAGGTCAAACTTCACTTCTGCAGTTGCAGCTTTAGTTTCAGCAGCTTTCTTCAAACTAGGGCAGTCAATATCTTGCAAACCATTTGTCGGATTAACTTGATTCCACCACCAAAAGTTGCGGCTTTCAGAGGAGGTTCAGATGAACCTACAACATAGTTCACATGAGGAGATCTTCTAGTCGACATCAAACTTTATATCTGCAATTGTAGCTTCAGGTTCAATAGCTTCCAACTTCACATGTGTGAGGAAGAGACCCTTTTCTGTGCAGTAGAGAAGAAACTCTTTTCTACACAGTAGAGAGAGAGAGATGTGATGAAATGAGTGAGTGCAAATGAGGAAAAGTCTTCTTGTATTTATACACAAATGATGATGTTTGAATAGATGTGACTGTTGGGCTTCTGAGCCTACATGAGTTGTAGGTTAGCTTGATAATAAGTCCATAATCAAAATAAATTCATATTTCCATGAATAATTAGCGAAATCGGATGATCTTTATATCAAATTTACACCTCTTGACGAGAGGAATATAATAAAAATATTATCAGCCATGAATAAGATGACCCACATGAATTTTGGCCCTAGTTACCAATTTTAACACTCCCTCTCAACTAGGGAGAACTTCATCTGCAATTTATCTATCAGTCGTTACTATTCATCCATCAAATGCACTGCCCTGTATAGCCTGAACCTTGCCTTACTTTGGTCTATTCTACCTGCTCTGCTTTGTCTTGTTCTGCCATGTACTGATCTATATTTTTCTACTTTGTTCTGCTCTGCTCTTGCATTGTTTTGTTCTGCTCTCCTTTTGTCTGAATTATGAAGAAGAAGAAATGATAGAGGATGTATCATACTGAATCAAGGTCAGTCTCAGAGTATGTACCACTTGGTCCCAGACCAGTCTCAACTGAACCGAAGTCAGCGCCATAGTATGTACAACTCCTACCACTAGTCCCAGACCAGTAACATCCTCCACTGACTCAAAGTCAGTCTCAGAGTGCATACCACTGGTCCCAAACCAGTCTCAACCAACCCGAAGTCAGTGTCATAGAATGTACCTCTCCTACCACTGGCCCCAAACTAGTATCATTGATCCCAGATCAATGGAGGTCATCCTAGCATAGGGAGTACAGTAGATACAATGATGCATCCATCGGTACTATTATGGTCCCTAACTTCATTTCCCTGCTCATTGATCAGATGAGAGGTACTTCGCATGAGTCCTAGACTACATGGGTAGGATGCCTCGAAAAGAGAACTAATCAATCATGTCCTCACAGGAGAACACATCAATCTTGATACAATCTCCATGGAGAACACATCAATCCAGGCTGCCATGGAGAACACATCAATCCAGGCCTCACAGGAGAACACATCAATCTAGGCCTCACATGAGAACACATCAATCTTGCTACAATCGCCATGGAGAACACATCAATCTAGGCCTCACAGGAGAACACATCATTCTTGCTACAATCACCATGGAGAACACATCATTCTTGCTACAATCGCCATGGAGAACACATCAATCCAGGCCTCACAGGAGAACTACTCATCCTACTATACAGGAGAGCGAATCATCATGTTCAACAAGAGAGCGAATCATCTTATCCCACAAGAGAGCGAATCATCTTGTTCCAGTGCACACCACCATAGTAGGGTGAGTCATCCTGTGGTCATATGTTGCTCCAGTAAGAACCGCAAGCCCTCAGAGCTCCCAGAGCTCAATGTATGTAACATGCAGGACCCTTGTACAAGGTTTTCTTGACGACTCCAAGTCATTTGGGAAAATCACATATTAGATCTTTCCTCGGGGCTTTGACAAGGTGTATCAACCTGTACATCATCTTAATGTGATGGAGCCTCCTTGCTCATCGACTTACCATATCCTAGATGATGTCTATCTACTGGAGCAATTGACGAATACGGGATTCCTCAATAATCAAATTCCACCTCTGGTTGTTATAGAGAATCACAGTGGTATGTGCTCAAATAGCTCACTGAAGAGCTTCCCCAACCAGGAAGCTTCATACGAGATCATACTTGTAGATATGTATCTGGTCTTGGCGATGCTTATGGAAACCGACTCTTACTTCCTCCTCATCGATTATATCGAAGCAGAATCCAAAGAGAAATAACACTAAAATTGCTCCAGTGATCCTCCACACTACCTGCCTAATCAGCATTTGAATAATCATGCAGTTTCATATTTCTAGTACTGTATCTCAATCCATGAGAGATTGTGTCCTATTGACATCTCAGAAGATTCTTAGCACCAATCTAGTGAGGCTCAACTAAATATGAGCTCAAAATGTTAACTTCAAAACATATGTTCGGACAGAGGTTGACCAAGAACATCAATGCAAATGAGTTTTTGAAACTCAAAGACATTTCCCAAATCTGGTCTGACATCACTACCATATAACTTCTAAAAGTTAAGATCCTTGAGGTAGTCACAGGATTGCAATCCATCATACTGAATCTTTCCAATATCTTTACCACATATTTTCCTTGAGATACAAAAATTTTCCCTCGCCTTCTACCACACTTCAATTCCTTGGTCTTTCATTTCAAATTCAGAAGCCAACTCCCTCTTACATTTGTGAATGAGAGGGTATGCACCTATTAGAAAGAGGTCATCCACATATAGCACTAGTATGAGAGGCT
Source organism: Pinus taeda (assembly GCA_000404065.3). NCBI lineage: Eukaryota > Viridiplantae > Streptophyta > Pinopsida > Pinales > Pinaceae > Pinus > Pinus taeda. The sequence goes on along the minus strand of APFE031282407.1, from coordinate 237,180 downwards.
TGTCATCTTCAACCGTAAAGTAAAGGTTAGGATCGGCTTCACTCCTAGTGAATCCTAGCTTCATCAAGTAGCTGTTGATCCTCTCATGCCATGCTCGGGTTGCTTGCTTCAGCCCATAGAGAGCCTTCTTCAACCTGCATACATGATATTTTCAATCATAAATCTCAAATCCTTCGGGTTGCTCCATGTAGACCTCTTCTTTTATCAAACCATGTAAGAACGTGGTCTTGACATCCATCTAATGTAGGTTCCATCCTTGTGAAGCCGCAAGGGCTATGATCGAGCGGATTGTCGTATATTTGGCAACAAGTGCAAATATGACATCATAGTCTATACCTTCCTTCTGGGAGAAACCACGAGCAACAAAATGAGCCTTGTACTTTTATGTACATTCATCTGCTACATGCTTTATCTTGTAAAGCCATTTAGAAGTGACAATTGTCTTGTCCTGGGGCCTGGGAACTACTTCCCAGACATCATTCTCTATAATAGACTCATATTCTTTGGTCATAGCATCCTTCCATACTTGATGCTTGATGGAAACTGAGAATGATCAAGGCTCATTTTGTATGATCATGCTCATGATGGTCAGGTATCCCTAATACCTGTTACGTTTCTTACTTTCACGGAAGGTTCCTCGAGGTGCAGCATGTCCTTCAGCATCATCAAGTATCCCTCTAAGCCATGAAGGCCTCTTCCTAGAAGAGGGAGGCTTAGGTGGATAAATAACATCCATGGGTTCCTCTACATCAAGGATTGTTACATCATCTACCCATAGAGACAACTTCCATAACCGTATGGTTCTTCCTTTCTGCCACACCATTCTGCTCAGGAGTATGTGGTGTAGTAGTCTCCCTCTTAATGCCAGCCTCAGATATGCCTGAGTGAACCAACTATAATATATGAGAGGTCTTGCTTTGGCTTGAGGGGAATGGTCCCCTTTTGAGCTTTCCTTCGATACATATTGGACATACACCTTGTTTCTCTACTCGGAATTCAGGCATCCCTGTCACCATTTGTCTTACACCGAGTAGAGCTTTATAATGAAGGTGGGCAAACCTCCGATTCCAAAGTTTGGACTAAAGAGATGTGTCATAAGACATGATACCTAGTGGACTTTCATCGACCTGATATAATGAATCAACATGAAACCCAAGAGTAAAGGCATCTTTAACATTATTTTTCGATACACATACCTTGCCATCGTTGAAGGTTACCTTGTAGCCTTTGTCTTCCATTGCCAAGATGGACACCATGTTATTTTAGAGGTCAGGTGCATTTAATACATCTTGGAATTTCTAGCCTTCTTGAATGCTTGTCCTCTTCCTTCATTCCCAGCTCTCCTCTTACCTTTGCTATTGAATTTGTCATTCCTTTGATTGCCATCAGAGGGATTTTGATCATCGTCCTAGTGTGAGTCCTTTCTATCATGACACTCCCTTGCATAGTTACCTACTTTATCGCAAATGTAACATCGTCCTTTTCTTCCACCATTTGGTCCAACCTTACCTTTTGATTTAGTCCCTGAATTATTTCTTTTCCTAGCATGAAAAGAAAAGGAAGTAGGAGGACCTTTCGGCATGGGCATTTCTTGCTCTTCTTCCCTTTTTTCTTCTTGAATGCATCTAGCCATTAATTCCTCAAAACTAGGAATTATATTATTGTTCAAAAGAGTAGTCCAAGAGTCGTGAGTGCCATTTCTCTGTCAGTAATAGTCTCCCCAATAGATAGGAGATCGTTCTTGATCTCATTGATTCTTAAGAAGTATCCTTGCATACTCTCATTTTTACCCTTCTTCATTTTCCTCAATTTATTTCTAACTAAACTTGATTTGCATCATTAACTTTAAATAAACTCACTAGTCGATCATTGATTTCCTTGGAGGTGTCGAGTTCAGAGATGTAGGCCACCAAGTGCTTGTTGATAGAGTCTCAGATGATCTTCTTTGTTTTGACTTCTCTGTTTTTCAATTTCTTCCAGGTAGCAGTGGATGCATTTGTGGAGGCTCAAAAATATTTCCTCTTACATGGTCCAACACTCCTTGATCTTCTAGGGTTGGATTGATAGACATCTTCCATCTGTGATAGTCATCTTTCTCACAGAGCTTGTCTTCGGTAGGAAAGAGTGTTGAGGAGCTCATAGTTCTTCTAGGATAGCCTTGCCAATCTTCTCTTCGGTGATTTCTCTTGCTCTTGCTTGGGCTTTGTCTTCACCTCACCTATGATATAGTTATGGTATGTTCTATGCTTATAAAAGTTTACTTATTTTTATTATTACATTCAACAGATTAGAAATCACATGTACATAAAGTAAAGTGTAGATAGAACATTAAACGATTGACCAAAAACAAGCCAAGAAAAGAGACAGAAGATGTAGCTGCTAGCTAGGGACAAACCCCAAAATTTGTGGGGAAACCATTTGATCAAATCTTCTTTTATCTTCAATAATGCAGTAAAGATAAATAATCCAATAAATCTGATTTATATCAACAGTAGCAAACCCTAGATCAGCAACATCAACATTAGTAGCTTCATCGTCAAACTAAGGCAGATGATATCTCACAAATCGATTGTCGGATCGGCTTGATTCCACCACCAAAAGTTGCAGCTTCTAGAGAAGGTTCAGATGAACCTACAACGTAGTTCAGATGAGGATATCTTCTAGTCCGCATAGGTCAAACTTCACTTCTGCAGTTGCAACTTCAGTTTCAGTAGCTTCCTTCAAACTAGGGCAGTCGATATCTTGCAAATTATCTGTCGAATTGACTTGATTCCACCACCAAAAGTTTCATCTTTTAGAGGAGGTTCAGATGAACCTATAGTGTAGTTTAGATGAGGAGATATTCTGGCCCACACAGGTCAAACTTTAGATCTTCAATTGTAGCTTCAGGTTCAACAATTTTCGGCTTCACATGTGTGAGGAAGAGACCCTTTTCTGTGCAGTAGAGAAGAGAATCTTTTTTGCGCAGTAGAGAGAGAGAGAGATGTGATGAGATGAGTGAGTGCAAATGAGGAAATTTCCTCTTGTATTTATACACAAATGATGATTTTTGAATAGATGTGACTGTTGGGCTTCTGAACCTGCATGAGTTGTAGGTTGGCTTGATAATAATTCGATAATCAAAATAAATTCATATCTCCATGAATACTTATCGGAATTGGATGATCTTTATATCAATATTATACCTCTCAACAAGAGTAATCTATTAAAAATATTATCAGCCATGAATAATATGACCCACATGAAGTTTGGTCCTAGTTTCCAATTTTAAAAAAAAAAAAAAAAAAAAAAAAAAAAAAAAAAAAAAAGATGCCATTTGAACTCATTAATGTTGGCACCACATTTCAAAGGGCCATGGATATTTCATTTAAAGGATTAGTGAATAAGTCAGTGGTGATTTACTTAGATGACATAATAGTGTATTCTAAAAAATGCAGTAATAACCTCAAAGATTTAAAGTAAATCTTTCAAAGTTGTCAAAAGTATGGGATCTCACTTAATCCAAAAAATTCTTTTTTTGCATTAAGTGAAGGAAAGCTTCTCGGATTCATAGTGTCTAAATCTGGAATCCATATCAATCCAGATAGGATTAAGGAGATTTCTAAGATATATTTACCCCATAACAAAAATGCAATGCAGTCCTTCCTTGGTCAAATCAATTTCGTTAAAAGATTTGTCCCTGACTTATCAAGAATTGTGTCACCTCTTCAAGCAATGATCAAGAAAAACTCTCTCTTCAAATGGGGTTGGGTAGAACATGAAGCGTCCAACCTGATTAAATAAACAATTATAAATGCTCCATCTCTAGAGACTCCAAAATTTTCTGACCCCTTGAATTTGTATACATTTGCCTCTGAGAAATCATATGCTGCAATACTCACGCAAGCAAATCAAGATAAAGCAGAAGCCCCAATTGCCTTTTTCAGTTCAAAATTGCATGGGGCCAAATTAAATTACTCCGACGTTGAGAAACAGGCTTATGCTATTTTCAAAGCATTGAAACACTTTAAACTCTTTCTTCTCAAGACCCATACAAAAATAATAGTGCCATTTCCAGTGGTAAGAAATCTTTTGGTATAGAAAGACATGGGTGAAAAGAGAGCAAATTGGGTCATGGCCCTACAAGAATATGACACTGAAATCAAGCCAACAAATATTGTAAAAGGTTAAGATTTTTGCAATATGTTGGCTGGAGCATCGCATATATCAAAAATGCCCTCCCCTGTTCATGAGGTACAAATGTATGAGGTAAGCCTAAACGATATTGAATCAAGATATGTTGATATCATGTTTTACCTAAAGAATGGATATACTCCTTCACATTTGAATGATACAAAGGAAAGAGCCCTTAGATTAAAAGCTAAGAAATATCAAATTGTAAATGATTTACTCTTTAGGATGAATTATGATTCTGTTCTTCTTAGATGCCTTGAGAAATCTGAAGCTGAAAAAGTATTGCAGAAACTTCATGATGGACCAACAGGTGGACATTATGTCGGAGATGCGACATCACACAAAATCTTGCGCGCAGGCTACTACTGGCCAAAATTATTTAAGGAAGCACACAACTATGTAAGAAGATGTTAGATTTGTCAAACTACTACTGGAAGACATAGGAAACCATCATTGCCATTGCAACCGATCAACATCGATCAACCATTTGAGCAATGGGGATTAGATATAATAGGTGAGATCATTCCTCGCTCTTCTTAACAGCATAAGTACATCCTTACAGCTGCTGATTACTTTACTAAATGGGTAGAAGCAGTTCCTCTCAAGAAATCCAACTCTGAAAATATCATCGATTTTATAGATCAATTCATAATTACCAAGTTTGGCTTACCTTCTACTTTATTGTTTGATAATGCATCATATTTTTCTGGTAATGCTCTGATTGAATTTGCGCTCAAAAGAGGTTTTAAACTTAAGTATTCTGCCATTTATTACCCGCAAGGGAATGGGTTGGTCGAATTAGCAAATAAAAACTTGATCAGAATCATTAAACGGAGTATTGATCAAAGTCATAGGACTTTGCACAAGTCTTTGATGTATGCTCTTTGGGCAGATCGAATAACTCAAAAAGCTTCTATTGGAACTTCTCCCTTTAATTTATTTTATGGGAAAGATGTGGTTCTCCCAACACACCTAGCTATTCCTTCTTTAGCCTTAGTTCATTTCATCGAAGAAACTCCTTCCTCATCCTTGCAACTAAGATAATTGCAGATCCTTAAGCTAGAAGAGGAACGAGAATAGGCCAAAATTACCCATGCACATCATCAACAATTAGTAAAGGCTTCTTTTGATTCAAGCTTGGTATCTAGAAAAGATTTTCAAATTGGAGATTTAGTATTGAAATTGGATAAAGCCCATGAAGAGGAAGGAAAGCACTCTAAATTCCAATGGATGTGGCTTGGACCATTCCAAATTGTCAAAATCATAGCTCCATCAACTTTCATGTTACAAGACTTAGCAGGGAAAAGAGAGTCTTTACCTGTTAACGGGCAAATTCTTAAAAAATACTTTCCATAGAAGATGACTTCTTCTATTTTTGTAAATTATTACTTTTAGCCTATTTTTTCTTTTTGATAATAAAACAGGTTGAAAATTTTTACCTTTTGGTTTCCACAAAAAAGACTAGTGTCTCTTGTCAATTTTGTTTTTTGCCTGTATAAATGGAAGTAATTAGGAAAATTAATCTTTATTTTTGAAAAATATAGTCAAGTGCTATAATTTTGAAGGTTTTAATTATTCTTTTGTTCCAACTTTACAACTTTTGATTAAAAACAACCTTTAATAGGAGTTTGCTTCATATCAATCATGAAAATCATAAATAACAAGACAAAGATTCTCTACAGAAAAGCTACTTTTAAAACTCTACAATTGTCGTCCATAAGAACTCTTAAGGAGCCAATGACTTCCTCCCCACTTCAGAAAATTGCAAGTTTCAAAGAATAATCCAGTTATGCGTTATAAACTTAAAGAGTAAGAGGTCTCATCAAGAGCTGACTTATCATGATCATAAAGATTATAACTAACTAACATTAACAAACTGCATACCAAAATAGGGTAATGACTCGAGATTGTTTCAATCAAAATGCAAGGGGTCTCATCACAAGCCAGCTTGTTCAATTAGTTATAAATCAAGTGAATGGGACTATCAAATTTGGCCACCAAACTAAGACATTTTTCTTTAAGAATTAAAAGAAAAGAAAAAAATATAAGTATAGATGAGGATTTATCTTTGAAAATTGCATACTTCTTAAGTAGGATACTAGATCATTGATGGGTAACAAGTAACCCCGTCGAGGCTATGAATGCCTACTGATAACAGAGGCTCTACCTATGATAAATGAGTAAACCTAAAACTAATCTACAGAGATGTCTTTGTTTTTATCTTTATAAACCAAGTAATGACTGAAGTAAGTACAATGACTAGCTTTGGGAAGAAGATAATCAGAATTAGGATAAATGGAACAAAATATTGTTGTTAGCAAATAGCACTATGTACCTTGTATTTCTACAATAAAGTTTGATTTTCTAAAACCATTTCTAATTTAGAAGTTTTAGAAAATTCAAGAAACTATCTGAGATAACTGGTTCTTTCAAGTGAATCGCCAATCATTGTGACCATCAACAACCCCCCTTTTTTATTAGTGTTAGCAATAACATTAATAAATGGGGACCCTTCTAAAAAAATCAAAACTTCGCACTTCAGATTGCCTTTTTCTTTTCAATAAAACATGATATCAAAGTAAAACTCCCAACAATATGAATTCCTACCTTTTCATGCTTCATGCACATAAAAAACGTTATAAATGTTAAGCCTACTTATGAAAAGGACTATACGACCACAAAAGCTAGGAAAACCCTTGTAAGCAGAAAGTCTTGAGTACTAAGAAAAACTTTAATAAACATGTTTTTAATGATAACCATCGCATCACAAAAAGGGTAACGGCGGGCATCCTTTACAAAGAAACTCTTGGAAATACAAAAAAAGAAAGAATGCGAGATCACGAGCCTTACAAACTCATTACATACCGCAAATTCCATTAACTCCAACGCCACTTAATACAAAACGCGGAGATATTGCAAAATGTGATAAAAGCTTCTCGCATATCGCATCTTACAGCCGCACGATGAAACAAATGATTGTTAAAGATAATAGGTTTTTCGATATTGTGATCTGCGATATTGCGAAGCAAATCACAAAATCACTTTATCACAAATCTAAGGGCTCAGAGTTCAATGATAGTACTTTCCGTCATTCAATGCAAGATTTATGAGCATTAAATGTTAGCTTAATGGTCCATTGATGGTATTTATTAAAAAGGAATCAGATCTAGTTTAAAGAATTATTTCACGTAAGGTGATATCTTTGATATGATTTAAAAAATTAAAAGTTTTCCCGTCACCTTATTATTGTTCATTATTCACCATTATCCTTATTGTATCTTTGTACTCTGCTTACTATTTTCAGGAGCAGTATGCAGAACAACACTTAGAACGTAATGGGGAAGAAAGGCAAAGCTCCTGCATCTAAAAAATCAGAGATGACTCTATTATTTACAGACACCACTTATACCAGGGAAGTAAGAATATCCACTTGAGAAGCCATGTATCGACTGCTAGAAGAAGAAAACCCAAGAGTTATGGAGGTTACAGTTACAGCAGATAGACATGGGTTATTTGAAGCATCACTAACAGAGCTTGCATGCTCGTTTCTACACCATGTTGCAGCAAGGCTGATGATACTCCCTTACACGGATATGGTAAAATGGATTATAGACCACGCTAATATATCTGATAGGGAATTCAAGACATAGAACTAGGAAGTCTTGGGGTCATTTACCCCAAGTAATTCGAGGCGTATGTATCACCTCCAGAACCCCAGGCCAGTTATAACAAACAGTTTGTGGAAAATTTTACCAAAGAGAATGAGGATTTGATAGAATGCACTAAGAGCTCATCCGTGAAGCAAGAACCATTAAAGAAGGATAAAAATGGTATGTACGCCACGAGATCCCTCTCTTCTCCCTATTGTTTTTCTCCTGCAATGTTGTGTAGGCTATTTGGGAAGCTAGATATCAATAAGCTTTCGTTTGAATGATTGCCTTTATTGGATGCATCCACCAATGCCACCATAATGGATTGGGCCAAAATTTTATCGGATAATTTAGTTTCTGCTATTTTAAATTATCGAACTAAAAGAAGTTTTGCTCAAAGGTTTTACCCTCCCTTCTTTTTAGCTTCCTACGTCATAGATGCTATTTGTTTCCTCTCTAATTTTCCCATTATGGGGTGGAAATGGATAGTACAAAACCCTCTACCTATTCAAGTCTACCACAAAGAACTGTGGGAATCCAATTTCGTCACACATTTCTATAAAAAAATTCATGGAGTGATTTTTCCTATTCATAAAATGTTATATAACACAAATGCCCCAAGATTCTCCCTAGAAGTTAAAATTAACATTCTACCTGTGGGAAGATGGTTTGGGGAGGATTTATTCACCTACATTAGGGTATTTGGGAGCATTGCCTCACCTCATGTGCTTCCTTTGTATGTTCCCGACAAACTTATGCCCCGAGATATAGCCTACTAGACTAGTGGTGTTGGGGGAATGAGCAAAGAACTCAAGGATAAGAAGATGGCCATCTGGCCTCAATTCCCTATGATCTACCAGGCCTTCACATTATTTGATTTGGGACATGCTTTTAAAGAGGTTGATAATATGCTAACTCTACAACTACTAAAGTTCCAAGGGAGGTAGTACAATCCCTTGGATACTATCAAGATTTTTACAATGATGGTCAAAATAAAAGTGTTTACTAAAGAAGATGATATCTTTGACAACGTCTTTCGACAGAAGAGCTCTCTTAGAGAGATTCTACATATGGCACAAATTCAGTTCGACCAAATGAAGCTTCAAGAGTTTAACCGTTACAGAAAACAGAGGTTAGCAAATGTCTCATTCGACAAATTGCGCATTGAACAAATAAGGGAACCCACTCCCAGTATTAGTATAAGTGGAAGTTTAGGAGAAGAGAAGTCTACATCAACGTCTGAAAGGGAATCAGCTAAAAGATCCAATAAATAGTCAGGGAGTGAGCATAGTAGAAGAAAAGGGTCAGTTAAAGATACAACTCAATCTACTTGAAATCTGGATCAGTAGGTTTTGTCCCCAAAACAGGCCTAGACTCCTGCTCCCCTCACAAAGCTGAAAAAGCCAATCATAGTAGATCTAGAGAAAGAATGGGAGAATTTAAATGAGCTGATCAACACTAATGAACATAGTGTAGAGCCATTGAAAAGCCCAGAATAGACAGCCACAGAGATGACAATAGAAAGGGTTGTTAATACTCAAGAGACAGAGCATATCCTTGTAGCTCCGCCATCCAAAATTGTGCTGAAAACAGAGGAGATCCCTCCTCTGGATGTACTTTACAGCCCACAACATAAGGTTGTTGTCAGGAGACAAAGGAAAAAGTGGAAAATAGACATTGTGCTCTTGCGAGAGGCTGAACCTTTGGACATACTTTGGCAAGACCCAACTACTAATCCATCAAAGAACCTAACTAGACTCTCTTAAATTGCAGGGGAATATGCTTTTGCAACAATCGATAAGGCATCTGAAGTTCAAATGTTATTGAAGGAAAAGGAGGATAATATGCTATTTTTGGAATAACAACTATAGCAGGCCAGCATCAGCTAAGAATCAGAAATACAATTGGCAAAGCTACAACAGGACTTCCAGCAAATGTAATTGGGTTATCAAAATAGTCGGGCCAATAAAGAACAACAATTACAGGCCACAATAGAACTACATAAGGACAACCCTAAACTTGAAGAATTCATCACACAAGCCCATGCCTTCAAAGACCAACTCTTACAACAGGAAGAAATGCTTTGCCAAAGAATCTCACAATGGAATTCCCATTGCGAAAAAAGTGATTACATTACAAATCAAGTCGTATACTTTCGACTTGATTATGATTTAATTTTTAAGAATGTTTCTGATATTGTAAATTGGTAGAAATCAGAGGAAGGAAAAAGAGAAAAATGGCCCAAGATTGTTGAATCCCATAAAGAAATTCTATTTGCAAAATGGGATGCACAACGCAAGGAAGCAGAGCAAGCAATGGAGGAGGCAGTAACAACAGCAAGTAACGTCATCGACTGCATCAATGAAAATTTTAATAAGGCAAATTTAATATCAGAAACCACTCTAGGATTTCTTCCAAATTCATAGTAGTTGCAAACAAGGTGGAAGCAAAAGGAAGAAGAAAAGGCAGAGTCAATTAAGCAGATAAGTAAGTTAAACGGGGACACTTACTTGCAGTATCTAGTAAAACAACATAGCTAGTGGATGACTCTGAAGTTCCTCATAACCTCCGCCGAGAAGATAGCACCAGCACTCGCCGATTCTGTATTCACAGGTCAATTGAAATCCGAGGTTGGCCAACTGATGCTCTTGAAGCCCATGTTGGACATTTGCAACTTAAAATAATAGATGCATAATTTAGCATAGATACAGTTTTAGTTTGATTTCAGTTCATTTATGCTTTGAATGAGGATGGTCATTTAAACCTCCTCCTATATTTTTGTAATAACTATTTTTAGATTTTAGATAGTAGTATTTTAACCCTTCTCATTGCATTAGTGAAGGGTCCAAAAAATTGTCAAAAGCAATTGTTCAGAACATGCACTTTTTCCTCCTCTAAGGAGGTTTTGATAAAAGAATGGAACGAGATTTATTTATATCAGAGTTTGATGTCTGCTACTAAAATGCACTTCTGTAGTCTTAGTGGATATTGAATTATTTGAAGATAAATCTATATCGCTGAAGCTCATGAGTAGAACCTATTATCAATGGTACTTTTATCATTTAATACCTTTTTCTTATGTGCCAAGTGATATATTATTTTTAGTTATTTATATATGAAATCCTGAATGATCAGTGGTCATTATTGCACTTTTGTATGGCAATAACTATTCCTTTTATGTTGAATGTATGAATCAATTATTATGCGATGTCTTTATCATAATTGTTTTGGCTAATTTCTTATACGAAACAACCATTTTTATTGGATTCATTTTTCGTAGTGATTGAATGATTTTTATTACCAATCATAGTTGGAAATTATTTTAGATCGCATAAACAAATTGTTACTCCTAGGATAATTTAAAGTTAGATATTTTCCTTCATTAGAATAAAATTGCATATGTTAGATTAGATTTAGAATAAAGCATTCTCCCCATAAACCTTTGAAAAGAAAAACATCATCCCCTTAGTATCATCACAAATAGGTTGGGAAACTAGTCCCACCTTCCCCAGTTGGAGCCACTATTCCAAATGGAAAAGGAGCTGACTTCAAGGTCCGGACCGGCTGGTTATCCCCCTTGTTGTAGACACGATTTTCGGGGCTTCAAAAAAAGCATAGGGAAATAGATAAAGTTTCAAGGGGAGAAGCAGCTACAGGAGCTCCTATAGGAATTCCTGTAGTAACTGATCCCATAGAAGTCCAGCACCAATAACAAAAGACAACACATCTGAAGGTTGGAAAGGCACATGTAGCTTAGCTCCAACAAAAGAAGAACCTGCAAAAACACACAACAACACATCGGCAAGCAGAGATAGCATGCATGAAGGAAAATTAAGGCATGTAGCAGAGAAAGCCACAACACCTCATAGTCGATGGCAACAAATAGACTTGGAATACAGGTAAGTAGCTAAGGCACTCCTCCATCTACATTTGTGTAATTAGGAATCATACGAAGGAAATGAGATATTTGATATTGAAAGAGGGAAAGGTGGCCAATTAACTTAGCCACCTTCATTTAGTTGACTCCACTTAACCGAGATATCACCCACACGTACGCACAATCAACTCAAGAAAAAGATGCGAAGGATAGGTAGTGGGAGGAAGAGTGAACTCCGATGTAGTAATGAGGGGATGATTATGAGGGTGTTCATGATGACCAAGTAGGTGGGGACCAATGGTCCTAATCTGGGCAACATACACCTTGCCTACTCAGCACTCATAACTGAAAACAACCATAAAAGGTAATGAGCGCTCCTCCCTACGCATTCTCACCACCTTTTCTTTAGTTTATCCTCATAACTTAGCCACCCAGTAGTCTTCTTATGCCCCCACAATCTTGTATCCACCATGCTCCATCGATTTACTCCATATTTTTTCTCTTGGAATCTTCTACAGGAGCCCTACAGGTTTTCCCCAGGAGCACCTATAGGAAATCTATAGCAGGGACAACGGGCTTCTATAGGAGGGGTAGTGAGTCATTTTTAAGGGAGGAAATGTAATTTTTGGCATGAATTTCAGTCTGAAGAGGTAGGGTTCATGAATTCCCTATGTTGAATATAAAAATTTGAAAGAGTTGGTCTCAAATTGAAAATAAAATGAGTCTTTAAGAGGGTAGAAATGCATAAAAAATAAATTGTTTAAAGAAAAAAAACACAGTCCCCTCTGTTTTTCTATTTCACTTAAAATTCTTTGTCTCCACCTCCATATCTAGTTTTTCAAAAGAAGTACAGGTAGTATGATAGGGGGGTTTATGAGGAAAGATCCCACTAACTCCACTAGACTCCATGCACATCCTCAAGTGGTGGAAATATTTACAAAGGCAAACTGGATGAATTTCTTTGAGAAGTTAGAGGGTTTGATGATGAAATTTCCCATGAATTTGCTCTCTCTATGGTCCCTCATACAAGAACTCATGTTACTATAACCATTGGAGGACTCTCCATTGAAATAACCCCTGAATTCATCAGTAGGGTCACTACCCTTCCTCTTGGGCTGCCTTGGACTAAAGATGAGAAAATAATTGGCCAGGCTGCCAAGAGGAAATTTTTCGAAGATAATGAAACCCCTATTGAAGACAAAAATGGAATTAGGAGGGCTAATGCACCATATCCTCGGGACGAGGTTAGCTACCAAGTTATCAAATACATTTCTTGTGAGGGGAGGCACAACATTGTTTATGGATATCATTTCAGAATCCTCCAAGAATTGAGATATGGCATGGATACCCCAACACATCAGAAGCTCAGTATCCCTTACTTTCTCCTTCAGTCCCTCATTGAATCCAGAACCAAGGTACAAGAAGAAAATTCACAGTAGCTAGCCCACCTTGACCTAATCAAGATCCTAGTAGAAGAAGCCATCCATACCCTTACAATCCCTATAGCATGGGAAGTTTTCATAAATATGACAGCTAATGATGAAATCAAGGCATTAACCTATGATGTCAGTCCTGCTATAAGTGAGGAGGGAGAATAGCAAGGAGGAGAAGATGAAGCCAGTGGTGGCATAGCAGACCAATAGAGGAAGGAGGAAAGAAAAGAAATTTAGGAGGGGAGAATTGAAGAGACATAACAAGAGGTAGAAAACGAGACAGAGAAAGAGGATGAAAAAGCGACAGAAGAGGGAGAAAAGGAGGCAGCGAGGGAAAATAAAAGAGAAGAGTCCCCTGAAACTTTGGAAAGAGAAGCAGAATTTGCACTCACTGCCTTCAATATGCCAATCAAGAAGAAGCAGAAGAGGAAAAGAAAAACCTCCATGTATTCAGGGTAAGGAAGAGTACCAAAATTAAAACAGGCAAACCTCATCCCTCATCAAAGAATGTCATTAACATTAAAGATTCACCATCTACCAAGGTGAAATAATCTCCTTCCAAGACATCCATAACCTATGAAAGGAGGACTACAAGATATTTTACATGGAAGTATAAGGAAATTCTATAGGACCCCAAACCAGACCTACAAGAGGCTAAAACAGTCCTACAAGAGACACTTTCCAAACTACAGGAGATGCAAAAACATGAGGAAAAGATAGGAGGATAGCTAGAGGTGAAAGAGGAAGCACAAGAGCTACAAGAACCTAACCCCCAGCCTAATCGTGACTCATATTATAGACTACTTGAGGGAGGCAAGATAATACCACAGAAATTTGTAATTCCACTCTTTTTCGAATTCGAAAAAGAGAGAGTGAGAATGCATTGGTGGATGCAGATAGCCAAGTCCAAAGGAGTTGAGGATATTGGCCACATGGAAGACAAACACAAGGAAATGGGCAAGGAATTGACTATTCTCAGAGACAGAGAAGCCATTACAAGAAGCCAACTTGAGAATGAGAATGAATTACTGAGGCAGCTGTAGGAGAAAGAGACCCATTTGGCATACATGGCCAACTTATCTATAGAAGCATTACAATGCAGAACACCAGCCAAATCTTATGGCCTCTATCTAAAGGATCAAAGGCTTCAATTCCAAATAAAAACTTTGTCACAAAGACGCATAATGCCTTTCCAAGACTATAGGGAGTTCATGGTTTTTTGTGACCAAAGCAACTCTGAGGACAAACCAAAGATGGAAGAGTTCTATTTATACAACATGGTCCCCATAGACCTAAATGTGTGGGACCCCAATGCCAAGCTAGGGGAGCTGTAATTAATGGCCATGGCGTCATGGATGAACTATGAAGAATTGAGGGCAATAGAGATGAAAAGATTGTTAATAAAAGAGAAGAATGAACCATTGATGATAAGAGTTGAGCCATTAGATCCTATGACACTCCTCAACACACAACATGCTTGCCAATGGCCCTCAAATTGCCCCTAAATATCTAGCCAATCAGAAACAAGCCATTGTACACTTTTAAGATATGCTTAGGATACTTGGGGATCACTGTGTGCATGCATGCATAAGAATATGGAACACCCTACCCCACAGCTTGAAGATCAGAGAACACCATTCCCCAATTAGGCTGAAGGAGGCATTGAAAAGACTGCCAATGTACAAACACTCCATCAAAATGCTGAAGGTCAACTGGATTGGCCTCAAACTAAGTCCTCCACTCATATTAGGCATGCTGGAAGGCAGAAGAGAAGAAGAAGAGAAGAATTAGTGGAAGGACATAGACAGAAAGGCAAGATTTTATGGAGAACATGAGTAGACCACATCAGAAGCCTGGAATGCTAGGGAGGCGAGCAGGGCCATGAAATACCAAGAGATTGATTAGGTTGCTCAGAGGATGAGCAACACCTTTAGTAGGGGGTGATGATGAGCCTCATAAACGGGTAATTATATGGGCTCATTTTACCTCCTAACCAAGTCAAATCAACCATTCTCTTAGCTTATTGTATGATTTTTTTATTATATTTATGGTTATAGGGTGAGTTGAGTTAGTTATTATGCCATGTGGTCTAACATGTATTTAATGCAGATTATTGATGGATTTCGAGGTCAAAGTCAGGGATCTAGTGGTAAAACTGTAGCAATAACTTGAAGTAGATAGAGGAGAGGACTTATAGGAGGGAATCCCCCTCATTTATTTATCCTCACCTCGAATTCCCCTTCATTCAGCTCAGAGTACAAGCAGCCGAATCATGCACTAAAATGCAATTGAGCAAGTGGATGATGATTGATAGTTATCTCGATTTTTGGGAGCCAAGCCTCCCTGATTTTAAGGAAGTTGTTGATAGCTTCATATGTATAAGTAGAAAGGCCTAGGGCCTCAATAGGGTCAAACTTTTTTCTTGTTTAAACTCTCCTCAAATTTCGAGCTTACTATTTTATGAGAGTTTTATGTAATCTTGCTAGTTTTTGATAATGAAGATGGAATCCTTTTTGAGCTACCACTAAGTTACCATATAGGGCTAAAGCTCTTGGGTTAGGGCCCAATCCAAGCAACGAAGCTTCTCTTTACTTGTATTTGTATGCTTTACTTCAGTTTGTATATCAGTTTTTTGTTATATGTATTTCTCTTATGGTTAAGAATATTTTGCTTTCGATGATTTAGTAGCTTGCTTCCATTTGTGATTTCTGTAGCAGGTTAAGTAGTGATCATAGAAGATTCATAGGGCTAGAAACAGTGCATTGGCCTCTCTTCCCCCCTTTGGGACCATGATTTGAGGCAAAGACTCTCTTGCTACCCCAAAAACATAGATTTTCCTCATTCTTAGGACTTCTAGGGTTTGCAGCTCTCTAGTAGGTTGATAGTTTAGTTTTTCTCTGCTTTAGATCTTCTTTATCATGTTCACTTCCTAATTTGCAATATTCCTTTTTCATGATTTCCTTTCTTCCAACATTTCCCAACATTTCCTTCTATACATCATAGTTTAGGCCATTTTAATGCAAAACTTTATTTTTCCTAGGATGCACTCATTTCTTTGGTTGCTTGATTTTCTTGGTTGACTGTCAGTTTCTATGAAGCATATCTCTTCATGAAATAGGCTAACTTACTAGCAATCACACCCTCCATCTGATCAATTCCCTATAGGTCTCCCAAACCTCACCTCAATTATGCCCTAGTTTCCTTCATTTTTCATAGAACTTCTTCCTCTCTCCTTGAGCAAACCCAATCATCTTTCTCTCTCCTGGTGATCAGGGTAGACCTTAGGCACTCTAACACCTCATTCCAACCTTCATCGACATTTTCCACCCACTCTCACACCCTCAAAACAATGAAAATTGCTCTCAGCCTCCTCCTGTAGACCTCCTATTGTTTCCTTGATTTCCTCTTGTAGTTTTCATGTGTCCTCATGTATTTTTTCTTGTAGGCTTTCTTTTGAAGGCCAAGTGTGGGAAAAGCCTCTATAAGGACACATAAGACCTCCTAGGACCCATCCACACCATCCTACATCCTCCCAAGCTCCAAAACCACCCTCTAACGCCACCTGTTTGCTGCCACACTCACGCACAATAGATTAGATGCATGTTAAATTCACATAAGAACACATAAAAATCCAAAAATATGTTTTTTACTTATTTACTCCCAGAAATAGCATGGTTAGATGTTCTTTAATTTGTTGAGTAGGTAATTTCATTTCTTTCATGGTTTTCATAGTGTTTTCAAAAAAAGTAGAATTAGCTTGTTAATTAAGGTTTACTAGGTTTTTCTTAACATTCCAATCTTTCTCCTCTTTGGAGTCAGAATAAAATCTATAGAGTAATATTTCTTTCCCTTCATCACACATAGAGCTTCTTCTAGAATCTATAGAATTTGTCTTGAGCTCCTAGTGATCTAGCACTAGCTGACCAAGTGACAACCTACAGTGAGAACTAGTACTTGTGCATATAGTACCAACGCTTCCAAGTTTGTTACAACCTACCAGGTTGATAAAAGTAAAGTTGGTAACCCAGGAGTTGTAGCATTCTTGCTGCAATACTGGCACTCACTGCAGGCTACTAGCTTGTGTCAAGATCTATTGAGGGATGAGGTTCATAGCTTCATTGATCTACATTTGAAATATATGAGGTATTTGTCAAAGAGAAAAGCATATACATCATGAAAAGAGATACTCATCATCATCATAGATAGAACCTCTCAAGGTCACAATAGAAGCAATAGTATAAGTGGAGGGGGAAGCCAAAGGCATATCTTTCAAGCCACCATTGACATATATGGAGGAAATACACATCAAGGACATGCTTTTTCATGTTGAGAAGAATATCGATAACAATCTCTTGGTTTGGAGCTATTATTTTCTCTTTCATTAGAAAATAAGATAACTTTCACTATGTTTTATATATAGTGCTACTTATCCTTTGATTAACACTTCCACATATGTAAGAAACATATCTCATCCACAAAAACTCTTCACATTCAACTCATCTCATAGGGACACTAAGATTACCATTATTACTTGTAATTTATGTTTTCTCACTTTTATCCTTAGCACACATTCTACATGGGGAATTACAATTTTGATAGCATTATATTCCAATGAAATTATCAAAAACAACTTGAAATTTATTTGTACAGAAAACCTACCATTTACCATTTATGTGTAGTTATGGATTTAACTCAAAGTTCAAATTCAAAACATATTCCAATTTTCAATAAACGTTGTAACTTTGAGAATAGATGCTAACAATACATTTTCTCTTTATTGTTGAGATCAATTTATTCTTACTTGTTCATAGTGCCATCCCACAAAGTGAGGAAACATCAAAATTTTAGTGAAGGGATCCTAGCCAACAATTGAAACTTGAGATAGGCTCAATGCTTCATGCAAGTATTAATACAGCTTCCAACTTCCAGTCTATGATCTTTCTCTCTGCAAATTAAAAAAAATACCTAACAAAAGTGCTAAAAATAAATAAGGACAAAACACCCATCAAAATTGCTAAAACTAAACCAAGACAAAACATCCATCAAAATTGCTAATAAAACACCACTGAGGCAAACATGGTGTTGAAAACAACAATGAAAATGCGCACAAGATTTAGTGATTTTGTGCTTTACCATTTGTTTCGACATTCAATATAGTTGGGCTTCCAAAAAAAACATAAATCAAATGCATTTGTAATTTTTAAATCACTAAAACTCCATCATCAATGTTTTAGCAATTTTATTCAAAGAAACTTCAATATAACTACAAAGAGTCCATGGAGAATTTACATAAAAAAATTGGGAACTTATATTGAGACAATGGACTAATATTACTGAAGCTCACTTCTAAATTCTATCGAGCAGCCTACTAGGGAAGGAAATACATAGTACAAGAGTTTAACCAAGCACTATATCCCTTACATTTCATCTGTATAGGGATCAATTTACACAAGTATATCACTTAACTATATGTTATGTGTCTCTCTTAAACTTAAACACACCAGTTGATTTAGAGGGGTTACATGTAATAATTACATGGCGTAGTGAACTATTAAGGAAATTTACAAAAGAAATAAATTGTCAAAAATAATTTTTGAACTTAGATGATTTGTGATCTATGATGGCCAATCAATCATATTAACCATATTTGACAGTCAAGAAGCATTTTTCCAAGATCTTTTTCTCATTTTTGCCATTAATATTGCTTTACTTGACACTTTTTGAGGTACTAAAAATCTCACTATTGACAATTATAGATCAAGCATGAACTTCTGCGCAGGTTCAGTGTGAACATAAGATGTAGTTTGAGATCATTTTGAGCATTGGTGGCACAATCAACATGGCACAGTCTAGAGCCTTGGTGGTGTGGGCCAGGGAGAAATGTTGGATGGTCCTTGCATTGTCCAACAAAATGTCATGAAATGTTTCAATCTCCCATTGTCTTGGATCTGATGAAAAGAGTAGGCGTTGTCGGTAGCTGCTCTAGAATTTCTCTGAAATAGGAACAATCTGAGAGAAAATGTATCTCTAATTTTCATGGCAAGGCATTGTTGATTGAAGTGTTTGAGGAATGTTGATAAAATTCTTCCCAAGTCCTTGTAGATGCAATAAAACCTCCCTCTTATCACATTTAGACATGACATTTAAACATAAAGTACTCCTTAGTATCTACCTCAGGCAAAGAACAAAGTTTGGAATTCATTTCTACTAGGGGAAGATGGTGATTTATCTCAACCCTCAGCAAATGTGAGCACATCTCAAGCTGTTGAGAGGAAAGGGAAGCCCAACATATGGAATTGGAGATAGTATGGCAAAACAAGGGAGAGAATTGTTACTTTTGTTGTTTAGTTCTTGTCCCATATTTCTGATAGATAAGTGATTAAAGATGTATAAGGGAGATAACTACACCTATTTATATTCACTTCTTGTTCCATATTCCCAACTCATTCCTGCTCGATCAAGACATTTATTTTGTCTCACACTTACCTTAATAATTGTGACTGTGATACTGCATTAGTGTCACCATACCCAAGCCTTCATGTGGCTATCTGTTATAAGTTATGATCTGGTTTTAGTTGATAGGGCTCCCATCTCATGAGTTGCTGAAACTGACTTTGCATTCATTGTCCAGTCCTTTTCTATAAGATCCATCAGAATTGGCAGGCTATCCACTTTGTCCTGCATGCCAACTTTACCTATATTTCCCACATCTCCCATTAGGCATCAATGCCCAAGATAGTAGGTGGCATTTTACAACTAGTTTCTGGATATTTGCATGAAGTCTTCATAATCAATCGATGTTGAGGATAGCCTGCATCTAGGTACGTGCAACTCAATAAGTAGTCACTTGGAAAATCCAATTTAAAGTTTACACATTGTGATTCATAACTTGGAATGTAAACACATTGTCTCATCTATATTGAATTGAAATCAAGATAACTATTATTTTTGTTTACATGGACTTTTTCATTTGATTCCAATGAACTGTAGGATCCCCTAGTATTTTCCTTCTACAAGTTTTAGACAACATAGCTATTGGGCACAAAGAAAATGGCATAGAATGTGCACAAAACACAAGAATGCCAAGAAGGTCCACTTTGTCCTCCATGGCATGTTTACCTCTACCACCCACATCTCCCATTGGGCATCAATGCCCAAGCTAGTAGGTGGCATTTTCCAACCAATGTCTAGATATGAATTTGCATGAATTTGTCATGACCAATCCATGTTGCGGGTAGTCTGCATCTAGGTACATGCAACCGTATCAGTAGTCACTTGGAAAGTCCAGTTTAAAGTTTAAACACTATGATTCATAACTTCGAATGTAAACACGTTGTCTCATCTATATCAAACTGTAATCAAGATAGTTATTCTTTGTGTTTACATGGACTTTTTCATTTGATTCCAATGAGTTGTAGGATCCACTAGTCTTTTTCTTCTATGTGGATAACACAATACAAATTTGTACAATCATACAGACAGTGTTGTTCGTATCCATACATTTATATAGACAGTCCATACATGTGTCCATATAGTTTGTATGGACAAGTCAAACATCTATATAATAGTCATTTTTCTCGGTCCAATGTGTGTTTGGTATCCATACATGTGTCTGTATAGTTTGTATGCATAGGACAGATCTGGTCAAAGTTTGATCAGATTTGTAACTTAATATGAGCTAAGGAATTAGTGATAACGAACAATTGTAGCCAAACAAAAGATAGGGGGGCAAAAGAAAAGCCTCTTTAAAATGAAATGAATAGTGAGTACATGAGCAACATCAAATGAGATAAACACTGATGTACAAGAGTGTTGTCCCGAGAAGAAAAACCCTAGAAAGTGAAGAAGGTGAAGTAAAAGAAATGTTTCCTGAACTAAGGTGCCACTACCACTAGAGGAGGTAGACATTCCTTCTCATCATCCAACTTAATGGTATGGACATCAACAACACGTGTCTATCGAATAATTTAAGCTAGAAATATGCTTGGACTAATAGGGTTATGGTGAGTAATATTGGATGACATCAAAATGCTCTTGATTATTGGTTGAAGTGAAGGTAGAAGAAGTAGAACCACTCCTCATGTACAATGTTGAGGAAATCCTACTAGATGGGGAGAAACTAGTAATGATTCTCTGAGTAGGAGTTCTGCAATGGTGATGCTTCTAAGAAGCTTTGTTTCTCATAGGTACCCTCAATGTGGCACAATCTGGAGCCTTGGTTGTATGGGTTGGGGAGCAATGATGGATGATTCTTACATTGTCCAACCAAGTTTCATGAAGAATTTAAATCCCCCATTATCCTGGATCTGATGAAAAGTGGAGGCATTATGGGTAGCTATTCTAGAATTGTTCTGAAATAGGCACAAGCTCAGAGAAAACGTATCTCTAATTTCCAAGGCAAGGCTTTGCTGACTGAAGTGCTTGAAGAATGTTGATAAAATTATGCCCAGGGTCTTGCATATGAAATCAAACCTCCCTCTTATCTCATTTAGATATGAGATTTAAACATAAAGTTATCCATAGTCTCTGCCTCATGTAAAGAGCAAAGTCTACAAATCATTTCTGCCACGGGGAGATGGTGATCTGTCTCAATTGTCAATTGATATGAGGACAGCTAAAGCTATCAAGAGGAAAGGGAAGCCCAACATACGAAACTAGAGATAGTATGTCCAAACAAAGGAGAGAACTACACCTATTTATATTCGCTTTGTGTTCCATATTCCCAACTCATTCCTTCTTGGGAAAGACATTTATTTTGTCTCGTGATTACCCTGATAATCATGATTGTGATGCTGCATTAGTGCCACCATACCCAAGCCTTCTTGCTACTATCTGTGGGGTCGTTAATATGCCATGATTATTGTCACTTGTGAATGTTTATTCCACCCATTTCCACCATTCTTCATCATGTCATTTATTATAATTTATCATTTAAATTCATGATTTATGCTCTCATGGATGAATATTATTTATTCTCCTTTATTTCTAATAAATTGATTATTATGCATTATTTTACCAATGATAGTTCTAATAAGTTGTTTATAACCTTATTTACCATTTTTAGCCTCCAAAGTAACTTTTAGATTGAAGATTTGATTTTTAAATCAGCCAACTCAGAAATTCGTTGGTTTAAGGAGTGACAGTTTTGCGGTTAAGATTCTGAGCAAATGAAGATGAATTTGGAAAATCTGGAACATGGGTTTTGTCCAGAACGGGCCCAATTATCTTCAATAAGAACAGTTTGCCCAAATTCTGCCTGTACAGGGAGACACGCAGGGTTCTTTGAGCACGATTTTCGGAGATTTGTTGTTGCGGCCACCCTCCAAATCTTAGCTGCAAAGCCAAATACGCCTTGTTCTTGTTGATCAAATGGTTGGAATCAATCCAATTTTGTAAAACAAATCATGATTGTAATTATCTATGCTTTGATATTTGTCTATTTAATGAAACCAAAGATCAGAGGACGGGAGGAGGATTGTTATTTGTAATTCTACAGTTTCAGAATAAACGTTGATCGTTGAGGCTCATTGAGACCTGATTTTGTATACTTTTGTGGATGCGATTAATATAAAAGACTTGGTGTTCTTTCCGTCTCTGCGTTTGGAGTAATCTAAGGCGGTGTACCATCGGAAGCTAAGGGCCCGGCTCCAAAGGACACTTGCCTTTGTATCATTATATGGTAATCTGCGTGTGGACTGTTTATCTTTATTACTTAGCAGTCTGATACATTCTTCATATGATACGCTATGTTCTGTTATGATTAATGAATGAATGATTTCTCCATGTAAGAACTCTGCACTATATAATTGAAATCACACAGGGTCGAATTGTATCTTTATTCAGCCATTCCTGTAACAGAGTGCTGGTATGAATATTTGTGGGATTTGACAGCAGCATCATTCTGTTTAGAAACATAGTTATATCATCCAATATTCTCAGATTGCTATATTAGTGTGTTGCGTATATATGATTGACGTTCCTGTTTTATAATG